>JBAMJV010003263.1:0-189654 GCA_037951105.1 Echinarachnius parma
GCTTGGATCAGTATGACGGGAAATCATCGCGGTTTCTTACAAATGTTACCGTATTCATGTCGATACGAACGCTTTGCTGATTGTTCGATGAATAGCAGTAAACTGCACGTGCGTTATTGTGTTTGTTGATCGATCACGAAAAGCCAACAGTAAAAGTTAACGGATCAACCACTCACAGCGGCTCGCTCTGTGAGGATCTTTTTCCGAAGAGATGCACAATTTTAGAGGCATTTTTCTCTGTTTGTTGATCTGCGAGGCCCTGGTCCTGATTTAAGAGGTCGATTATTGCTCAACCGTCACAAAAAAAATGCAATTTTTGTACAGGTTTCTTTGTAATTCATATATCCGATGCCATGTAAACTCCAAATCTGTTATAATTGTTACATTGAATTATATTGTGGATTATTTCTTTGTTATTAGTTTAATTCATTCACTTCAGAGATAAATTTTTCTAAAGAAAAAAAAACAAAAAACAAAACAATCAAAACAATAAAATACATAACAATGAAAACAATGTGGGTAAATCCGGAAATACTAATTTGCATATTTGCATAATTTATGCAAATTAGTGATATTTTATCACCATACAAAACATGGATATGATGAAATACATCATTTGAAAGTATTTTTACAGAAAACTTGAAGAAAGCCTGCAATTTCTTTTGATTTTAGATGAAAATCCCAATTTTCCCCCAAATTCGTCAAAAATTAGCATATTCAAAATTTTAATTAATTATAACAAATAATGGTCCAATTTGTTTTTCTTCAAATTGTTATTCTACTTGACTTGTTTTACGTATGTTCCAATTTTTTAATTTTCAAAATTTTCAAATTGTTTAAAGCTCGTTGCAGCTCCGACCGTACTACGGTCCAGATTCGCACGCGATCGCTAAACGCGTCCTGTGATTGGATAAACGTGACACTTAAACGGTTCGCTCATTGATTATAAATTGAGTCGAATTTGGTATGATTATGAAGGTAATCTTGTACTTAACAAGCCTCGAGAAATTCAGATTTTTTGAATTTGTAAAAATATTTTTAAATCGAAATTGAAAATGAAGAACAATTCACCCTCCAAACCAGGCCCAAATTCACCCCGATCTCGCCGCTTAGGTCGATAAAGTGTGACGAGGGGGTGAATTCTCTGCTATATCACGGTATACATCAGTTTGCGTGTATTATTTTGTTTACAACGTCCATCGCTCGCTCGTTTTGCAACATCGGAAATGAAGAAACAAAAATCTAGAATTGCCCAATGTTAGTGTAAAAGTAGATATTTTACCGTATGAGTGGTTATTTTCCCAAAATTAGAGATTTGTTTGACAAATTGAGAGACGCAAATTGAACGTGCCTCGAAAAAAGAAATGCCCGTCAGTTGAATGATACGAACACGCACTAGAGTTTCAGCGGCACCGCTCCGCGAGACAGGCTGTGCTCTATAGCTATACCTAGCTAGCTGCACGCCAACTGCCAAGACTGCCTTGTAAGTAATTGCACTTTTAAAATGCTCCAAAAAGGAACGAAAATGCAAGATTATTACGATCACGCCTATTCTAGACTATCTCTTATTTTACTTACATGTTTGTAGGGCTTTTAAAACAAAATACGAGAACAATTACCTGCAAAAACAGCACAAAAAATGCGCTGATAATAGTGCACTTTACGCGAGCTGAATTGAAGCGAGCTACATACACTGCACTAGCCGCTATTATATTGCATGCATTGTCCACCGCATACGCGCACGGTCGAGGCTCTCCACGTATCATGCATGCTGCCGGCGAGTATGATTCTACTCGCAGACTAGGTGATTTATTTACCTATTTTTACTTTATCAGACACATTAATGAATAATAGAATAACTTTACAACGAATATAAACTGTTGATTTATTAGTTCAAACAGTTTAAACCACCATAATTGTATAGAAAATAGTTTAAACAACCACGGAATCCCCGGTATAAAGGGGTATAAATCCGGTATATAATGTGGTAGAAACCGAGGCTTCTGATTGGATAACCCCTTGCTCTACGTCAGTTCAACTCACCCAGTTATCGGACCCCGCTCGTAGCTGGATTGTGGTTTTGAAGCAGCGTTTAGTATTTTCCTTTTTTTTTCGGATGTGCGAGTACTTGGAAAGTGATATTTTCATTTTCTGTATGATTTGAACTTTTTGGAAAGATGAAACTTGGCTTATGTTGCTTTTTCTTTGAATAAACACTTTAACCGGTTCCAGGTCAACGTTCATTCGATCCTGTTACACGCATTTAGCTCCATTGATATACAAATATCTAGCTCCCGTATGATTATGATAATGTTCTTGTTTGTTGTGTTAGTGCCCTTCACAAATTCTTCCCAATACTGGACACTTTATCTTGACCTTATTCTGGTTTGGATGAAATGTGAATGTACTATTGATGAGACTTTTACTGATCTTAGAGTGCGTTGGGTATACTGAGTAAATCTGATAACGATTCAATTGTTTTCTTGTGCTCTTTTAATTAGGTAGCGAAATAGGTTGCCAAATAAATCGTGGTCAATGACGACTTCATGAAGACACGCGCCGAGATCAACCGACTTCGCCAGGACGTGTTCAAGCGGACATGCAAGCGGTATCCCGACCTCGCAAGGGGACCCATCTACGACAAAGACAAACGCAACATTTACGTCAACGACAAGCATAAAATGTTGTACTACCTTGTGCCCAAGGTCGATTGCAGCATTACTGGAAGCGGGTGATGATGGTCCTGAACGGGAACAAGAAGAAGATGAACGAGAGGACGTCCAACTAGATTCACCTCAGCAGCAGTATAAAGCGCCGGTCGGGGTACTCGAACATCGAACAAGGCGATAACATGCGGATGTACCCAACCTTCATGTACACGCGCAACCAGGCCCGTCGGAAGGAATTTTAAAGTGGTACGTATACGGTCAACGGATTGGGGGCGTGACACAACTGCGAGGGAGCGGAGTACCACAGGGGGGGGGGGGGGGGGGTGGGGGGGAAGGGGACCGGTGTCCCCCCTCCCACAGTAGGGAGCTTCTGCAAATTTTGACTCGAAATAATGCAATCTGCTGCATACCTTGGAAGGAAATTTGATAATACTTAATAAAAAAAAAAATTACCATCTCCCCTCATGATAAGACCACTATATAGTATACAAACACAATCGAACCTACACACACACCAGAAATACACTTACATCGTCCGCCTGTCGTCCCTGCATGTCTATAGATACTTAGGGGAGGGGGTGTGTGCCCCCTCCCACGTGGATACATTTTTGGAAATTGGTGTTTAAATTATCAATGTATAAGTATGGTAATAATTGTTGCAGTTATATTATCATTATTATTATTATGCATTTTGTAAGATTTTTAGAATATTTAACTTCTAAAAAAAGTTGGGATTGTTTTTCTTGTACAGGCCACCCCCGCATCAAAAAGTGGGGATATATCCACCCCCTGGGGTGGGGGGGGGGGGGGGGGGGGGTAATCAGATAATTGTTGGACGGCGTGTGCGGCTGAGACCTCCGAACCCATACCCACATCCAAGGGTCCTTTTGCTGTAAATAGGTACCCATTTCGAACTTTAAATATTTCATTTTTAGCTGTAATATAAAACAATGGCGAATCATTTTGCAGTTTTTGATAAAATTCTTCATTAGTAAACTGTACCATACTACAGGGGTGGCGCCAGGGTATTTTCTTAGGAAGGGCGAAAGTTTGAGGGCGCGAAGCGCCCGAGCGAGGGAGCGAAGCGACCTAGCGGGGGTGTCCCCCTCCTACACCAGGGAACTTTGGCAATTATAAACACCCTAGGTTGTGACATATTATGTATGTGAGCGAGCGGAGCGAGCCTGACAATTTTAGCCATTTCACAGCGGAAAATTGTCATTTGTTTCAATATAATTGTATGGGTATATTCGTTTTTATTGCTAATGATATGGCGTTATGAAGGGTTATATATAAACAGGTTGTGAAATATTATGTATGCTAGCGAGCGGAGCGAGCTTGATTATTTTAGCAATTTCACATCAGCAAATCCCAAAATCCAGGAGAAAATGAGGGAGAAAAGAGGGAAAAGGAATAAATGAAAAAAGTTACCAATGTCTAAAGTTTTTGTATGAAAATGGGACCCATGTCCAAGGATATTTCTTGAAAAAGTCACCCTTCCCAGCGGCATATCCCCGTATACCCAATATATACTTGAGTACCCCCCCCCCCCCCCCCCCCCCCCGGGTATCCCCTATCCCCCGAGTTGATCCCATGTGTATCTCCTAGTGGAACTGTTGTTTCTGGCGCATTTTTGTCTGGTTAGGTGGATCTGTAAATGATGCGATTGATGTAGAAGGATCATTTTTAAGATGGGGGAAAAGGGTTCTCAACATTATCTTACTTTTGCTTTGATGGATCTCTATTTGGGGTGCCTTTGTACTTCAAAATGTTGTGACAAGCCAGAAGAAAAAAAATCAGCAGAATTGTTTCGTTTATTTTCTGACTTTATTCATTACTGCACATTTCATAAAAATTACAAGTCGTATAGTTGTTACGATTGGTTACAAACTTCGGTTTGATAATGCGTTACATATTTATGGAAAAATGTAATGGGCCGTGTGCATAAAACGTAGCAATTGCTTATAAGCAATTACTTCAAGCACAAGCAAGAGCTTGTCAAGCAAGAGCTTGTCAAGCAAAATATCAAGTTCAAGCAATTGCTTAATTTCGTATGCATAAGCTTTTGCTTGTGCTGAAACCTTTTGCTTACACTGGCTAAGCAATTGCTTACGTGTTGAACAAAGCATCGTTACGGTTGTGCGAACATCGCACTGCATGACAACAAAGGGAATTCGTAGTGTATGCGAACGTCGTGTAGTTCCTTGCATTGCAGCTTTCCCTGGTCTTTCCCGACCTGGCAACAGTATTCTTCTTACGCAAATATTTTCAAATCATGAACAAAATTGCCTACATGAATGTCTAAAATAACAGCCATTTGATTAAATATGTAATCACAACATAACCTCTGAAACAGGAGTTCTACATCATCCTGAAACGGTATGAAAACTTGATTCTAAAACGCGAATGTCGTTAGTATAGTATTAGTAAGCAAGAGCTCAAGCTGGTCTGGAGGTGCTTGAAAAAATGCAAGCAATTGCTTATCAAGACAAGTAAAAGGTTCGTTTTATGCATACGGTTTTAAGCAATTGCTTGTTTGGTTAGCAATTGCTTACGAGCAGTAAGCAATTGCTTGTGCTTGTAAGCAAAAGCTTTTGCTTGCAAGCATGTTTGTGTGCATACCGATTCAAGCAAAAGGTTAGCACAAGCAATTGCTTGTTTTTATGCATACGGGCCAATGTCACTTCGATGTTCGTGTTCTTCCATTAGCTGGTGACGATCAGCCTACATGGCATGACATTTATCATCCTCACACCTTCTCTCTTCTTTTCTCTTCTTTTCACTTCTCCCTCTTCAGTCTCTCTCTCTTGTTTGTTTGTTTTTTTTTTAGGCTGAAAAGTGGTACGTTTGAAACCGTACCATCCGTAGCGGCTCCGACGGGCCTGCGCGCAACACATTACTGCGTGTTAGATCCACGTACAACAACAAATGCGGCGTGTACTGTGTACCAAACGGATGAATACTTCCAGGATTTTGCAAGACTACCATGCAGAAGTTGAGTCCGCGGTTGATGGTGGAGAACATCACGTGGAAAGAGTTCGTTGAGATTTTGACGCAACCGCAGCGTCCGTTCTTTGACGACTACTGGGAGGAGATGTACAAGCAGAGCTCGCCGTGCAAGGTCGACAACCAGTACGGTGTCCGTAGACGCCAAGTAGCCTATATGATAAAGGACTTGAAGCTAGACAGGCTGGAAATGTGTGAGCTTTTTGATTATCCCAAGCCAGAATTTGAAGAAAAGGGCGTGTTGACATTACTTTGCACCAGTTGTATGATATGTTTTTTTTTATTATGTTGGATACATCGCGCGATGTTATTGACACATATGCTTGGTCCTCTGTAAACAAATTTTTTTTTTATACAATCATCATCCATCATTATACCTAGTATTGAACAGTTTAATTTGTTATTATATTATACCTTATGACTGGCTACAATTTGTTACTGTAATATTGTTTATTTTTGTTTAACTGCCTATCTTTACAAAAGGAAAATTCGAAATTAAGTTATGTTTTATCTTAGCATAACACATTGCATGAAAACGATTTTCTGATTAGTATAGTTTACGATAAGGTGCATTGATATGATTGCAAATGTCCCTTTCCAACACATTATCTACATGTCTGCCCCTGTATATCACATAGCCTTAAAGCTCATTAATATCAATGAAATGTGAACCTGCGACATACATGGCCTAAGACACGGCGCTTTGAAACGAGACATTGTTGGTTTAAACAATATGGTAAACTGGAATACACTTAGTTGCGCTGATAAAGTTTAACTAATAATGTTGATTCGCACCGTAAATGTTCGCTTCGAAGCGCATATGCCTATAAATAACGTCCTCAGAGCCCAAAAGTGGGACGTATACGGAGACATTAAATACAATTTGAATAATATGATGATGAATAATGAATACTAAATGTAAGTTGGTTTAAAGAAAGCTTGCGATTGTATAAAAAAAAGTGTATTATATATCAGATTACTGATTAGATAGCTGTTCTAAGCCACCCCAATTAACACAGGCTAATTTGACTGGGAAGTATGAATGCCTCTACATTGTGGGAGGTAGCGAATCTACCTATAAAACGCTTACTTTACTGACCTCTTATCTAAGTACTGTTTTTGTTTGTTCTTTTCTATCCCTGATTGAATAGCAAGTTTTATCGACATGATTGTATTGAAACAATGCACAATTCAGCTATTATTCTGTCAGGCATGCTAACGGGAAAGCGGGCAAGCATCACTGGTTGCCAAGAACAATCTGTATTCATGATTCCATTAAAGATATCATCATTGATGGAATGAAATAAAAGACACGTGCCTCCAGTCGATGTAAACAGTGTCTTGTTCTTATTTATTCCATGCCATCAGCGTTCGAAGGGCATGAGTTCTCGAATATGATTATCTCTATACTCAACTCGGGAAAGTCATATCAATATACAATTGCACTTATGATAATTGATCATGACAAACCGTAACCCCAGACATTATTTTGTTTACGATTTACATCTAAACCGAACACAAAAAGTAATTTCACCCCTAGGGAAAACATCATAATTTCTTAAATAATACCTTCATAAAGATTTTTCTTTCACCAAATGATTGCTATGATGGAGCTGTAGCTTCTGTGTAAAAATCAGACATATCCGTGAACGTACGGCTGACTGAGCACAAATAAAAGACAAAATGGTCACTTTTCAAAAGCTGCAAGATTTCATTCATGGCTAACCAACATCACATCTGTATTAACGCATCGATTGTGTCAAATCAAAACAGGGCCATTGCTATCGGGCTCTTACAGGCTGGTCTTCCACCACGTGGGAGATCCTTCACCCCTCCAGTTTCTTGGAATTTTTTACGAAGATTTCTCATTGCGTTCGGGGAAATGCCCAGTGTCCGTGCTATACGTTTAAGAGGGGTCCCAGCCTGTTTTTATTTGACAACTTTGGCATGATGGATTTTGATGACTTGTTGCAATTGATAGGCAAGGGAAAATGACTGACAATTCAACGTTTTAACCTTCATGTGATCTGTTTTACATGTGTGTTTATTTACAAATCACAAACAATGGCGGGAATTCAAACTGTATTGTTACACAGATCACAATCAATGCGTTAAAACAGATATGATGTTGGTTAGCCATGAATGAAATCTTGCAGCTTTTGAAAAGTGACCATTTTGTCTTTTATTTGTGCTCAGTCAGCCGTACGTTCACGGATATGTCTGATTTTTACACAGAAGCTACAGCTCCATCATAGCAATCATTTGGTGAAAGAAAATCTTTATAAAGCTATTATTTAAGAAATTATGACGTTTTCCCTAGGGGTGAAGTTACTTTTTGTGTTCGGTTTAGATCAAATCTTACACAGAACAAGATGCGTGTGTCATACGTTACGCGCATATAAGTTGTACTTATATTTTTGTCGTGCTCGATGTATATTTTTCTTGTCTGCTATGCTCATTTAAAAAATCACGGGGGATAGAAAATTTGTTGACAGAGCTGCTGATCAATGTATTTCATAGAGGTTGACTATTTTCTTCATAAACACTCAAATCAAGGAAAGTCTTGATGCGAAACCATGCAAACGCTAATCTCAAGTGTACCTCCCTATACAAGTTTAAATCGGAAAAGAATAGTTTTTTTCACCTGCAAGATATATATGCCCTATTCGATTAAATAGCATGTTGTCGATAGTGGTGGCTTTGAATATCACGTAAGGAATTTAAATCAGTTATTCATTGTATACTTCTAATACATTATTTTTTTTATATAATCGTCTATTTCAATAGCAAGCTTCCTGTTAACCAACCTACATTATTATTTATGATTCATCATTAATATTCATTATCATTCACATTCAAATTATATGCAACGTTTCGGTAAACTTCCCACTTTTGGACTCCGAGGACGCTATTTTAAAAACAACACTGTACATATGCGCTTATTGGCGAAATGTGTATGTTTTTGTTTACTTATTTACGGTACTTATTATCTTTCATATACAAATATAATAATGAATTAACCCTAAAAAGGCCGGGCTATTTGAGGTCTTCAGCAGGCCTGGGGGGGGGGGGGGGGCATTATGCCCCCCCCCCCCCCCTAAGATCTTGGCCGCGGAGCGGCCGATCGCCGTGAAAATTTGCACGCATGATGAGTGAAGGGTATAGAATACAATGGTAATTTAAATTTTTTGAAAAATTCATTTATTTGCATATTTATGGTAATTTATGCAAATAAGGTCATACAATTCATATTTTTACCCATAAATCATATATTCTTCATAATTAAACATTGGTTTTCACTACATATATTCTTTATAGCATTTCTTATAATAATGCGACAAAAAAAATTGGAAGAGCCAGGTTCTTCCTTATGTTTTATATTGTTTTTATAATTCCTTATGTATTTCTTTGTTTTTTAAAACTTATGTATTTTATTGTTTTTGCTGTTTATTCTAATTCTAACTATAATTCATCTATTTTGAACCCCAAAACAAACATATAAAATGTAAACAAGACCAAATAACCAATGATATACTTCCTTTTACAAAAACTGATATTTCCATATGTTTTGTACACAAATCACGAAATTGAGCGATTTTCGGGCTGATATGCATAGACAAAAGGTCACGTGACTTAGTAACGGTAGGTCCGATTTTCCAAATTTTTGTTTTAAAATAGGCGCAAGACCCAAAAGAAAAAAAGTCACCAAGCAGCGGCGCGTCATCTTACAGCGTTTTGGAGCAATACAAAACAAATGCGGAGGAGGGGGGGGGGGGCATTAAGGCCCCCCCCTCCCCCCGGCCTTATTAGGGTTAATACTCCTTCATCCCTTCAGAATGTCGGGTTGTAGAGTACTTTAACACATGACTACATGGAACCAGTTTAAATCTAAGTATGTTAACCAACTGGTTAACATTCTGGTTGGTTTTCAGGTGGTTTCCAGGCGACCAACTCTTGGTTAAAAGATTAACCAACTCTAGTTGGTTACAAGTTGAACCAACTATTTATTACAACTTTAACTAACTATTTGTGAAATATGTTTTAATCAACCTTAGTTGGTTACAATTATAACCAACTATTTATTAAAACTTAAACTATTTAGTAGTTTTAACCAGCCCTGGTTTGTTAATAAAAGTAACCAACAGTTGCTTACATTTTCATCTATGTAAACAACTGTTGGTTAATTTTATTAACCAACCAACAATTGTTTGTTTATTCTACTGATGATTTTTTTATAAAACATTTGAAACAGTTAAAATTCCCACAATATTTTGAACATTGGTAAGGTGAGAAAATAATTCCTATGTTGTTAAAGTGAAAGATCACTTTGCAAAAATGCAATGGATACGTATGGTTTAGCAATTCTACAACAGAAATATACTGTACACTTAAAATTCCAATGCAAACACGGAAATACATTACGCCATGATGATTGACGATTCCCTGCCTGGTAATGATGCACCGTAATGCTGCTGCAGACTAGTCCCGACTCGTCCCACGCTGGCAGAGCAGCGCGCTGCATGCATGCAGCAGTCACTGTATTTGGTCATGTTTCCCACAACTGTCATTCCAACCTTGTCTTCCTGAATTGCTTGTAAGCAGTTTTTCAAACTATTCAAATGTTCATTAATGGTATCTCTATCGAAGTTGTTTCCTTCCTTCCTCTTCTAACTTCTAACTTTTTTTTTAGTTTCTTCCTCACTGTTTTCTTCTCGACAGATGGTAAGTTTTCATCTTTCCTTTGACCAATATATGGTCTAAGTCAAGTGATACGGATGGAATTGCCTTGACGTCTCGGATGATGGATTTATTGTTTGTTAAGACAAAGTCAATTATTGATTGTTGGTCATAATGTCAAATCCTTGAATTGATCTGTTCCTTGTGTATTTGTGGCTGTCCTTGTGTATTCGTAACATAAAGATTGTTCCTCACATAGGTCAATAGAGCAGTTCCCCCACCTCATTTCTTTTTCCTACGCCGAATTTGCCAATCACTTCTTTAACGGGATCTTTCCCGACGTGACACGCTGCCGTCTGGCTTCTTCTTACCTCGATCTTTCTTGTTGGGGGTATATACTTAAATACAAGTAACCTTGTAGCTCTTCATGTTTAGTGTCAATAATAAACGACCATTGTTTATATTTTACCTTCTCAATGTAGTGTGAGAAAGCTAAGTAAAAAATGACCCCTACTCCTTGCCTTGTGTTCTCTCCGTGTCCGGAGTGGATCAGTTAATACTCATCATGAACAGTTTTCCTTCCATGTTCTCTAAGCCTAATTTCAGCTACTCCCATAAGTTTGGGCACATTCGTTTCTATTCAGACTGTCCTCGTATGCTGAGGTGGATATCGTTGGACGTCATCTCGTACATATTCTCCTTGTTTCAGTTTCGGACCATCATCACCCGCTTATAGTTGCTGCAATCGACCTTGGGTACGAATTAGTACAGCAGCTTCTGCTGGTCGTTGACGTAAATGTAGCGCTTGTCGTTGTCGGAGATGGGTCCCCTTGTGAGGTCGGGATACCGATTACATGTCCGCTTGATCACGTCCCCCAGGAGCTCCACTGGATCCACGTTGGCACAGTGTTGGCTCAATATAATGAAGTAAACTCTAGCTGGGCCTAACCCTTGGTGATCTTTTGAAAGATAATAATGCACACTATTGGCAGCCTATCGTAAATGTGGGGGACAGCACCTTTTGCCATATTCGTATTGCTCGCTCAAACCCCACGTCCCGGAGTTCTCCAAAAAGCTCTACTAGATGCACAAAATCGGTTGATCCCGGCGCGTCTCGTATGCCCAGAAGCTTTTGTTCAAGTCCGTTCAGTCGACTTCCGTTTGATCCGTCCGTTTCGAGGCTGTTTGCGTTGTTGTTTTGGCGAAGCTACATTATTATTATACACCTTGTTGGCAGCCTTTCGTGTACGTGAATGACATGACTCTTTGCCCATTTCGTATTCCTCGCTCAAATCCCGCATCCTACAGTTCCCAAGGATCTCCACTGGATCCCCGTTGACACAGTATTGGCTTTATTGGCTTTAAACAAAAAGAAATGATACCAAGAGCAGTACTTTTCGACGAGAATTTTTTGTTTTAGGACGTCTTAAGTGGACCATGTCAGCTTCCTATTTTCGTTAGTTTTTACCAATTCAGTACCTTGTAAATCGCAGTTCCTGCCCGTCAAAATCCTCCCTGTTCTCTCTTCAACAGATGGTAAGTGTATTTTTCATCTTCCCATTGACCAATATGTGGTCTGAGTCAAATGAAACTGATGGGATTGCCTTGACGTCTCGGATGATGGATTTCTTGTTTGTCAAGACATAGTCAATTTGTCATTATTGTTCATAACGTCCAACCCTTGAATTGTATCTGTATCTTGTGTATTAGTGGCTCTCCCTGTGCGTTATGTATGTATTAATCACATAGAGGTTTTCCTCACATATAGGTCAAATGAGCAGTTCCCCCTCCACATTTCTTTATCCTATGCCGAATTTGCCGATCACTTCTTCAACGGGATATTTTTCGACGTGACACGCTGCCGTCTGGTGTGATGTATATTGTGTCTTGCATTTGTTCGTAGAATTCGAGTTCCTCTTACCTCGACCTTTCTTGTTGGGGGCTTATACTTGAATGCAAGTTACTTTGTAGCTGTTCATGTTTAGTGTCACTAATAAATGACCATTGTTCACATATTTTACCTTCTCAATGTACTGTGAGAAAGCTAAGTAAAAAAGGACCCCTACTCCTTGCCTTGTGTTCTCTCCGTGTCCGGAACGGATCAGTTAATAATCATCATGATTAGTTGTCCTTCCATTTTCTCTAAGCCTAATTTCAGCTACTCCCATCAGTTTGGGCACATTTGTTTCTATTCAGACTGTCCTCGTATGCTGAGGTGGATATTGTTGGACGTCATCTCATACATATTCTCCTTGTTTCAGTTTAGGACCATCATCACCCGCTTATAGTTGCTGCAATCGACCTTGGGCACGAATTAGTAGAGCAGCTTCTGCTTGTCGTTGACGTAAATGTAGCGCTTGTCGTTGTCGGAGATGGGTCCCCTTGTAAGATCGGGATACTGATTGCATGTCCGCTTGATCACGTCCCACATGAGCTCCACTGGATCCACGTTGGCACAGTGTTGGCTCAATATAATGAAGTAAACTCTAGCTTCGCCTAACCCTTGGTGATCTTTTGAAAGATAATAATGCACACTATTGACAGCCTATCGTAAATGTGGGGGACAGCATCCTTTGCCATATTCGTATTGCTCGCTTAAACCCCACGTACCGGAGTTCTCCTGAAGCTCCACTAGATCCAAATTGGCACATGCGGCATCTTCAGCATTTCAACCAACCATGGCACTTGGCACAGAAACGGACACGACCAACCCTTCCCTGTTTGGCATGTTCCTTTCTCTTTCTTTTTTGCCATGATTCGAACAGCACTGATGAAGTCACTAATAAAATCCGATTGTTCACATATTTTACGTTCTCAATGTACTGTGAGAAAGCTAAGTAAAAAATGACCCCTACTCCTTGCCTTGTGTTCTCTCCGTTTCCGGAGTGGATCAGTTAATACTCATCATGGCTACTCCCAGGAGTTTCGGCACATTAGTTTAACTAACTTTTCAGACTGCCCTCTCATGCTGAGGTTATCGCTGGACGTCATCTCGTAAATCTTCTTCTTGTTTCCGTTGCGGACCATCATCACCCGCTCCTAGTTGCTGCAATCGACTTTGGGCACGAAGTAGTTCAGCAAATTCTGCTAGTGGTTGGCGTAAATGTAGCGCTTGTCGTTGTCGGAGATGGTTCCCCTTGGGAGGTCGGGATAACGCTTGCATGCCCGCTTGATCACGTCCTGGCAAAATCGGTTGATCCCGGCGCGTCTCGTATGCCCAGAAGCTTTTGTTCAAGTCCGTTCAGTCGACTTCCGTTTGATCCGTCCGTTTCGAGGCTGTTTGCGTTGTTGTTTTGGCGAAGCTACATTATTATTATGCACCTTGTTGGCAGCCTTTCGTGTACGTGAATGACATGACTCTTTGCCCATTTCGTATTCCTCGCTCAAATCCCGCATCCTACAGTTCCCAAGGATCTCCACTGGATCCCCGTTGACACAGTATTGGCTTTATTGGCTTTAAACAAAAAGAAATGATACCAAGAGCAGTATTTTTCGACGAGAATTTTTTTGTTTTAGGACGTTTTAAGTGGACCATGTCAGCTTCCTATTTTCGTTAGTTTTTACCAAATCAGTACCTTGTAAATCGCAGTTCCTGCCCGTCAAAATCCTCCCTGTTCTCTCTTCAACAGATGGTAAGTGTATTTTTCATCTTCCCATTGACCAATATGTGGTCTGAGTCAAATGAAACTGATGGGATTGCCTTGACGTCTCGGATGATGGATTTCTTGTTTGTCAAGACATAGTCAATTTGTCATTATTGTTCATAATGTCCAACCCTTGAATTGTATCTGTATCTTGTGTATTAGTGGCTCTCCCTGTGCGTTATGTATGTATTAATCACATAGAGGTTTTCCTCACATATAGGTCAAATGAGCAGTTCCCCCTCCACATTTCTTTATCCTATGCCGAATTTGCCGATCACTTCTTCAAAGGGATATTTTTCGACGTGACACGCTGCCGTCTGGTGTGATGTATATTGTGTCTTGCATTTGTTCGTAGAATTCGAGTTCCTCTTACCTCGACCTTTCTTGTTGGGGGCTTATACTTGAATGCAAGTTACTTTGTAGCTGTTCATGTTTAGTGTCACTAATAAATGACCATTGTTCACATATTTTACCTTCTCAATGTACTTTGAGAAAGCTAAGTAAAAAAGGACCCCTACTCCTTGCCTTTTGTTCTCTCCGTGTCCGGAACGGATCAGTTAATAATCATCATGATTAGTTGTCCTTCCATTTTCTCTAAGCCTAATTTCAGCTACTCCCATCAGTTTGGGCACATTTGTTTCTATTCAGACTGTCCTCATATGCTGAGGTGGATATTGTTGGACGTCATCTCATACATATTCTCCTTGTTTCAGTTTAGGACCATCATCACCCGCTTATAGTTGCTGCAATCGACCTTGGGCACGAATTAGTAGAGCAGCTTCTGCTTGTCGTTGACGTAAATGTAGCGCTTGTCGTTGTCGGAGATGGGTCCCCTTGTAAGATCGGGATACTGATTGCATGTCCGCTTGATCACGTCCCACATGAGCTCCACTGGATCCACGTTGGCACAGTGTTGGCTCAATATAATGAAGTAAACTCTAGCTTCGCCTAACCCTTGGTGATCTTTTGAAAGATAATAATGCACACTATTGACAGCCTATCGTAAATGTGGGGGACAGCATCCTTTGCCATATTCGTATTGCTCGCTTAAACCCCACGTACCGGAGTTCTCCTGAAGCTCCACTAGATCCACATTGGCACATGCGGCATCTTCAGCATTTCAACCAACCATGGCACTTGGCACAGAAACGGACACGACCAACCCTTCCCTGTTTGGCATGTTCCTTTCTCTTTCTTTTTTGCCATGATTCGAACAGCACTGATGAAGTCACTAATAAAATCCGATTGTTCACATATTTTACGTTCTCAATGTACTGTGAGAAAGCTAAGTAAACAATGACCCCTACTCCTTGCCTTGTGTTCTCTCCGTTTCCGGAGTGGATCAGTTAATACTCATCATGGCTACTCCCAGGAGTTTCGGCACATTAGTTTAACTAACTTTTCAGACTGCCCTCTCATGCTGAGGTTATCGCTGGACGTCATCTCGTAAATCTTCTTCTTGTTTCCGTTCCGGACCATCATCACCCGCTCCTAGTTGCTGCAATCGACTTTGGGCACGAAGTAGTTCAGCAAATTCTGCTAGTGGTTGGCGTAAATGTAGCGCTTGTCGTTGTCGGAGATGGTTCCCCTTGGGAGGTCGGGATAACGCTTGCATGCCCGCTTGATCACGTCCTGGCAAAATCGGTTGATCCCGGCGCGTCTCGTATGCCCAGAAGCTTTTGTTCAAGTCCGTTCAGTCGACTTCCGTTTGATCCGTCCGTTTCGAGGCTGTTTGCGTTGTTGTTTTGGCGAAGCTACATTATTATTATGCACCTTGTTGGCAGCCTTTCGTGTACGTGAATGACATGACTCTTTGCCCATTTCGTATTCCTCGCTCAAATCCCGCATCCTACAGTTCCCAAGGATCTCCACTGGATCCCCGTTGACACAGTATTGGCTTTATTGGCTTTACACAAAGGAAATGATACCAAGAGCAGTATTTTTCGACGAGAATTTTTTTGTTTTAGGACGTTTTAAGTGGACCATGTCAGCTTCCTATTTTCGTTAGTTTTTACCAATTCAGTACCTTGTAAATCGCAGTTCCTGCCCGTCAAAATCCTCCCTGTTCTCTCTTCAACAGATGGTAAGTGTATTTTTCATCTTCCCATTGACCAATATGTGGTCTGAATCAAATGAAACTGATGGGATTGCCTTGACGTCTCGGATGATGGATTTCTTGTTTGTCAAGACATAGTCAATTTGTCATTATTGTTCATAATGTCCAACCCTTGAATTGTATCTGTATCTTGTGTATTAGTGGCTCTCCCTGTGCGTTATGTATGTATTAATCACATAGAGGTTTTCCTCACATATAGGTCAAATGAGCAGTTCCCCCTCCACATTTCTTTATCCTATGCTGAATTTGCCGATCACTTCTTCAACGGGATATTTTTCGACGTGACACGCTGCCGTCTGGTGTGATGTATATTGTGTCTTGCATTTGTTCGTAGAATTCTATTTCCTCTTACCTCGACCTTTCTTGTTGGGGGCTTATACATGAATGCAAGTTACTTTGTAGCTGTTCATGTTTAGTGTCACTAATAAATGACCATTGTTCACATATTTTACCTTCTCAATGTACTTTGAGAAAGCTAAGTAAAAAAGGACCCCTACTCCTTGCCTTTTGTTCTCTCCGTGTCCGGAACGGATCAGTTAATAATCATCATGATTAGTTGTCCTTCCATTTTCTCTAAGCCTAATTTCAGCTACTCCCATCAGTTTAGGCACATTTTTTTCTATTCAGACTGTCCTCGTATGCTGAGGTGGATATCGTTGGACGTCATCTCATACATATTCTCCTTGTTTCAGTTTAGGACCATCATCACCCGCTTTTAGTTGCTGCAATTGACCTTGGGCACGAATTAGTAGAGCAGCTTCTGCTTGTCGTTGACGTAAATGTAGCGCTTGTCGTTGTCGGAGATGGGTCCCCTTGTAAGATCGGGATACTGATTGCATGTCCGCTTGATCACGTCCCACATGAGCTCCACTGGATCCACGTTGGCACAGTGTTGGCTCAATATAATGAAGTAAACTCTAGCTTCGCCTAACCCTTGGTGATCTTTTGAAAGATAATAATGCACACTATTGACAGCCTATCGTAAATGTGGGGGACAGCATCCTTTGCCATATTCGTATTGCTCGCTTAAACCCCACGTACCGGAGTTCTCCTGAAGCTCCACTAGATCCACATTGGCACATGCGGCATCTTCAGCATTTCAACCAACCATGGCACTTGGCACAGAAACGGACACGACCAACCCTTCCCTGTTTGGCATGTTCCTTTCTCTTTCTTTTTTGCCATGATTCGAACAGCACTGATGAAGTCACTAATAAAATCCGATTGTTAACATATTTTACGTTCTCAATGTACTGTGAGAAAGCTAAGTAAAAAATGACCCCTACTCCTTGCCTTGTGTTCTCTCCGTTTCCGGAGTGGATCAGTTAATACTCATCATGGCTACTCCCAGGAGTTTCGGCACATTAGTTTAACTAACTTTTCAGACTGCCCTCTCATGCTGAGGTTATCGCTGGACGTCATCTCGTAAATCTTCTTCTTGTTTCCGTTCCGGACCATCATCACCCGCTCTTAGTTGCTGCAATCGACTTTGGGCACGAAGTAGTTCAGAAAATTCTGCTAGTGGTTGGCCTAAATGTAGCGCTTGTCGTTGTCGGAGATGGTTCCCCTTGGGAGGTCGGGATAACGCTTGCATGCCCGCTTGATCACGGCCTGGCAAAATCGGTTGATCCCGGCGCGTCTCGTATGCCCAGAAGCTTTTGTTCAAGTCCGTTCAGTCGACTTCCGTTTGATCCGTCCGTTTCGAGGCTGTTTGCGTTGTTGTTTTGGCGAAGCTACATTATTATTATGCACCTTGTTGGCAGCCTTTCGTGTACGTGAATGACATGACTCTTTGCCCATTTCGTATTCCTCGCTCAAATCCCGCATCCTACAGTTCCCAAGGATCTCCACTGGAGCCCCGTTGACACAGTATTGGCTTTATTGGCTTTAAACAAAAAGAAATGATACCAAAAGTAGTACTTTTCGACGAGAATTTTTTGTTTTAGGACGTCTTAAGTGGACCATGTCAGCTTCCTATTTTCGTTAGTTTTTACCAATTCAGTACCTTGTAAATCGCAGTTCCTGCCCGTCAAAATCCTCCCTGTTCTCTCTTCAACAGATGGTAAGTGTATTTTTCATCTTCCCATTGACCAATATGTGGTCTGAGTCAAATGAAACGGATGGGATTGTCTTGACGTCTCGGATGATGGATTTCTTGTTTGTCAAGACATAGTCAATTTGTCATTATTGTTCATAATGTCCAACCCTTGAATTGTATCTGTACCTTGTGTATTAGTGGCTCTCCCTGTGCGTTATGTATGTATTAATCACATAGAGGTTTTCCTCACATATAGGTCAAATGAGCAGTTCCCCCTCCACATTTCTTTATCCTATGCCGAATTTGCCGATCACTTCTTCAACGGGATATTTTTCGACGTGACACGCTGCCGTCTGGTGTGATGTATATTGTGTCTTGCATTTGTTCGTAGAATTCGAGTTCCTCTTACCTGGACCTTTCTTGTTGGGGGCTTATACTTGAATGCAAGTTACTTTGTAGCTGTTCATGTTTAGTGTCACTAATAAATGACCATTGTTCACATATTTTACCTTCTCAATGTACTGTGAGAAAGCTAAGTAAAAAAAGGACCCCTACTCCTTGCCTTGTGTTCTCTCCGTGTCCGGAACGGATCAGTTAATAATCATCATGATTAGTTGTCCTTCCATTTTCTCTAAGCCTAATTTCAGCTACTCCCATCAGTTTGGGCACATTTGTTTCCATTCAGACTGTCCTCGTATGCTGAGGTGGATATCGTTGGACGTCATCTCATACATATTCTCCTTGTTTCAGTTTAGGACCATCATCACCCGCTTATAGTTGCTGCAATCGACCTTGGGCACGAATTAGTACAGCAGCTTCTGCTTGTCGTTGACGTAAATGTAGCGCTTGTCGTTGTCGGAGATGGGTCCCCTTGTAAGATCGGGATACTGATTGCATGTCCGCTTGATCACGTCCCACATGATCTCCACTGGATCCACGTTGGCACAGTGTTGGCTCAATATAATGAAGTAAACTCTAGCTTCGCCAAACCCTTGGTGATCTTTTGAAAGATGATAATGCACACTATTGACAGCCTATCGTAAATGTGGGGAACAGCATCCTTTGCCATATTCGTATTGCTCGCTTAAACCCCACGTACCGGAGTTCTCCTGAAGCTCCACTAGATCCACATTGGCACATGCGGCATCTACTTCAGCATTTCAACCAACCATGGCACTTGGCACAGAAACGGACACGACCAACCCTTCCCTGTTTGGCATGTTCCTTTCTCTTTCTTTTTGCCATGATTCGAACAGCACTGATGAAGTCACTAATAAAATACGATTGTTCACATATTTTACGTTCTCAATGTACTGTGAGAAAGCTAAGTAAAAAATGACCCTACTCCTTGCCTTGTGTTCTCTCCGTTTCCGGAGTGGATCAGTTAATACTCATCATGGCTACTCCCAGGAGTTTCGGCACATTAGTTTAACTAACTTTTCAGACTGCCCTCGCATGCTGAGGTGGATCTCGTTAGACGTCATCTCGTAAATATTCTTCTTGTTTCCGTTCCGGACCATCATCACCCGCTCCTAGTTGCTGCAATCGACCTTGGGCACGAAGTAGTACAGCAGCCTTTGCTGGTCGTTGACGTAAATGTAGCGCTTGTCGTTGTTGGAGATGGTTCCCCTTGCGAGGTCGGGATACCGATTTCTGACACCCCTGACACCCCCTGACATCCCTATTCTGATACCCTTTTTCCCCTTTAGCTCTCTCCTTTTCTCTCTATTACGGCCCTCTCTCGCGCACTATCTCTTTCTGTAATTCTTACAGTAGGTTTGATCTTGACCGCGTATCGGCGCGGGTGGGAACGGAACCGGATCGGAACGACCTTTGCATTGCCAACAAGGTCACGCACGGTGCAGGGCAGTGTATGTTTATAAAGGAGGCGAGACATTTGGGCAATTACATAATTATTTTGTTTATCTGATATCGTGTCTGCATGTTCCACATGTCAGGGGCAGATCTAGGTTTTTGCTAAGGGGGGGGGGGGGGTTTACCCAATGACGATGCGGATACTGTGTGGGTCTGGACACATGATGGCGTTTGTATATGCACATCACATTTTCTCCCCCTAACCCCCTAACCCCCCCCCCCCCCCCCCCCCCGTAGATCCGCAGCTTATGTGCGTGACCTTGTTGGTAATGCAAATGTCGTTCCGATCCGGTTTCGTTCCCACGCGCGACGATACGCGGTCAAGATCAAACGTACTGTAACATGACAGAAAGAGAGAGTGAGCGAGAGAGGGCCGTAATTGAGAGAGGCAGAGAGCTAAAGGGAAAACAATCCCGTGTACAAAAGGAATGGGAACAAGGGTGTCAGAATAGGGGTGTCAGGGGTGTCAGAAGTCGGGGGTCACCTTTTGGAAAGACCCCTTCATGGGGCTCTGCTCGGATGCTCTGAGATGGCGTGCATTTCGCTGTTAACAGCAGAAGGCACTGTCTCTTTCAACCAGGAACTGGTTTAAAAAATGTACGTCTTCCGCTCCTTATAGTCTTTCATGATTCTTTCCTCAAGGGTCTGTTTCTATAAAGGTAGACGCAAATGTCCCTATACTTTGTAGGTCGTCAGTTCTGCCTTCACTGTCTGGAGAGCGCGACACACCCGATGGTATGTTAGTGAACTACGCGCGTATCGTACACCCCGATTCAACATGATTTCTTAGTGTGTGGTATTGAGATAAGTTCACCATGTTCACCATATGGTAAGCCCATTAAAACGGAAAGTAGTAGAAAACGTAGGTTAAGTGAATATTTCGCGATATCATCGAGCCTGTATTGTGAAGGTAAACGACCAGTCGACCAACCCATTTCTTCGTGTTTGATCGGAAGATGCGTTATCTGCCAGAAATACATGTTTCTGATTGTTGAATCTCTGATGTAATGAATTGTCTCATTCGTCAGGCATTGAATCATGCTTTCATTGGTAGAAAATTCCTTAGTATAGCAGTAACGAGGGAACCAGCGGTTGTTCTGGTAAAAGCCAGCTACTGGTGTCGTACTAAATATGCTGCGAATGGTACATGGATAAAGACGATTAATGGCGTCAAAAATATCACCATTAATCTGGGCGTGTACTTAAATATGTTTCGTGATCCCTAGAATGGACTTGTTTGCCCTGAAACATGAAACGTTGACGTATGTATTCTTAAATAATATTGTTTTCAAATTCAACAACAAAATATCTATTATAGACTGAGGTTTCTTAGGTACATTTGTAATCTAAACTCTCCATGACTATTATCGCACACAAATTATAGATTTTAGTCGGCGACCTTGGGCACGAAGTAGTACAGCAGCCTTTGCTGGTCGTTGACGTAAATGTAGCGCTTGTCGTTGTTGGAGATGGTTCCCCTTGCGAGGTCGGGATACCGATTTCTGACACCCCTGACACCCCTGACATCCCTATTCTGATACCCTTTTTCCCCTTTAGCTCTCTCCTTTTCTCTCTATTACGGCCCTCTCTCGCGCACTATCTCTTTCTGTAATGTTACAGTAGGTTTGATCTTGACCGCGTATCGGCGCGGGTGGGAACGGAACCGGATCGGAACGACCTTTGCATTGCCAACAAGGTCACGCACGGTGCAGGGCAGTGTATGTTTATAAAGGAGGCGAGACATTTGGGCAATTACATAATTATTTTGTTTATCTGATATCGTGTCTGCATGTTCCACATGTCAGGGGCAGATCTAGGTTTTTGCTAAGGGGGGGGGGGGGGGGGGGGGGTTTACCCAATGACGATGCGGATACTGTGTGGGTCTGGACACATGATGGCGTTTGTATATGCACATCACATTTTCTCCCCCTAACCCCCTAACCCCCCCCCCCCCCCCCCCCCGTAGATCCGCAGCTTATGTGCGTGACCTTGTTGGCAATGCAAATGTCGTTCCGATCCGGTTTCGTTCCCACGCGCGACGATACGCGGTCAAGATCAAACGTACTGTAACATGACAGAAAGAGAGAGTGAGCGAGAGAGGGCCGTAATTGAGAGAGGCAGAGAGCTAAAGGGAAAACAATCCGTGTATAAAAGGAATGGGAACAAGGGTGTCAGAATTGGGGTGTCAGGGGTGTCAGAAGTCGGGGGTCACCTTTTGGAAAGACCCCTTCATGGGGCTCTGCTCGGATGCTCTGAGATGGCGTGCATTTCGCTGTTAAACAGCAGAAGGCACTGTCTCTTTCAACCAGGAACTGGTTTAAAAAATGTACGTCTTCCGCTCCTTATAGTCTTTCATGATTCTTTCCTCAAGGGTCTGTTTCTATAAGGTAGACGCAAATGTCCCTATACTTTGTAGGTCGTCAGTTCTGCCTTCCTGTCTGGAGAGCGCGAACACCCCGATGGTATGTTAGTGAACTACGCGCGTATCGTACACCCCGATTCAACATGATTTCTTAGTGTGTGGTATTGAGATAAGTTCACCATGTTCACCATATGGTAAGCCCATTAAAACGGAAAGTAGTAGAAAACGTAGGTTAAGTGAATATTTCGCGATATCATCGAGCCTGTATTGTGAAGGTAAACGACCAGTCGACCAACCCATTTCTTCGTGTTTGATCGGAAGATGCGTTATCTGCCAGAAATACATGTTTCTGATTGTTGAATCTCTGATGTAATGAATTGTCTCATTCGTCAGGCATTGAATCATGCTTTCATTGGTAGAGAATTCCTTAGTATAGCAGTAACGAGGGAACCAGCGGTTGTTCTGGTAAAAGCCAGCTACTGGTGTCGTACTAAATATGCTGCGAATGGTACATGGATAAAGACGATTAATGGCGTCAAAAATATCACCATTAATCTGGGCGTGTACTTAAATATGTGTCGTGATCCCTGGAATGGACTTGTTTGCCCTGAAACATGAAACGTTGACGTATGTATTCTTAAATAATATTGTTTTCAAATTCAACAACAAAATATCTATTATAGACTGAGGTTTCTTAGGTACATTTGTAATCTAAACTCTCCATGACTATTATCGCACACAAATTATAGATTTTAGTCGGGGACTTACCTAACGGATTAATCAGGTAAAGCGGTCCAACTCCACGTCCAAGCGTAATGCCCCTCTCATTGCGTGGAATTGACTCCATCACTCTTGGATTATTACTAATTCGCACATTTGCTCAGTCCTTGGAAAGCAGTGAACACTGCTCATCAGCCATCTGGATTGCCTTTTCTTCTCCTGATGTGGAGACTAAACAGTCATCAGCGTAGAAGCTCTCCTTCACAGTGTGTACTGATTCCGATGCATATTCAGACTGGTTATCATCATCTTTTAGCTTCAGTGCATAGCTGCAGCAGCTTTGGATCCAGGTACCACCACAAGGTGGGCACACATACGGAACACCGTTGATTTATTCTCAATGTCACATTCAGGCCACCAGAAGAGCCTCAGCACATCACGATCCTCAGCAGGTACTCGTACCGGGTGAAACATTGCTTCCACATATGCCATCATGGCAACTGGTTTTATTCTGAACTTCAGCAGCACTCTCCTTAGTTGTTGGTTAGGTCTGGCCCCTGATACACCACATCATTCAGTGACGTCCATTGGTCCTAACCGCACAATCAAACACAATGCCCAGCTTTTGTTGGGCTTGTTTGGATTCACAGCATGGTGATGTGGAATAAACCATTTGGTTTTGTCTTCCGTCTGATCAGTTACTTCCTCAGCATAACCCGTGCAAAGAAAATCCACCATCCCTTATTGATATTTGGCACGTTATTAATCATCCTTGAGAAATCTTCCTGTCTGGAGCCTCTGGTGTGCCCTCCATATGTTGTCACTCAAAGGTGCTAGTCTCTCCCTGAATAGTACATGGAACACATAATGATCTTCATCCAACTTGACATTGCTCTTCCACAGCTGCAGCACATTGTTATCAACGGCGGATATCTCATAGACGCCTGATATTAGGGAATCAGTTGTTTCTATGGACCAAAACAGCTCCAGCTGGTCCTCCAGATTAGCCTGTCCTGACACGAAGCTAGGCGTAATGTTCTCGAGTGGGCCACGTGTGTTATGAGGACCATTCAAGGTCCAAATAATGATTTTTGTTTACTGCGTACACCTCTCCAGGTGTGCATTGCCGAACCTCGCGTGGTATTTAATGCATGTGAATCTTACCCAATCAGCAGTTCCCCATTTAATGGGCTGGTTGTTGGAAGCTCCATTTTTGATATCCTCCCTCTTCGCCACATGATCAGAACAGATGTTATCACTGACTTGGTGTGCACCATTAGTATTTCGAGTCACTGTGAGGTGGTTATCCCTTCCACTTGCAGGCTAACAATTGTAGTGACAAGTCGACTGTTATCTGTTTAAAGTGTCGACACAGTATAGTAACGTGCGCCCAAAGCGATACGACTTATCACATCACATTTTCTATCGATGCTGTCGATATCGTGTTTTTTCTTGCTGGTATTGAGATAAGTTCACCATATTTATGAATAAACGCTTTGAAAAATACACTTTATTTTACGCTATTATTTGTTTTCTTTTATTTATATAAAATCATTTTTTTCGTAAATTGTTGGTAGGTATATTCTGGTAGATCAAGCAATTGGCAACACTTTCATAACTGTTTGCAAAAGTCTCATTGGGCCAGTTTCAAAATAGATTTGGCGAAAGTTGGTGATCTGAAATTTTCCGGCCGAATTTTTCAAAATTTTCGCCGGAGACTTTTTCGTAGGCGAATTCATGCATTTATGTCCGTAAATCTTAAGGTTCTCAATCAGGTAAATGATTTTAGAGACTTAATGAACTCATACAAGTTCTTAAAAACAATTATTTGCTCCATCAAAAAAGTTGTATAACTCTTGGAAAGTTCACCAAAAGCAGCATACTGAAATTCCGTGCGGAAGTGGAGCTGTTATTAGACCGCCTCCGTCGGGGATGAATTCCAAGCGTTGCTCGGTCCCATTTCCTATATTTCGTGTATGAATACTGGCTTTTATTCGTTGTGATGTTTAAATACATTTCTGTAAAATACTTTTAATTATATTAGTTGGATTTCATGCATATCAGATGTCGAGACATATTGTTTTCTTTGTATAAAACAAGTTTTAAAATTATTCCAAACAACTTTTAAATCGGTTTTACAAACAACGCTTGGAATTTACCGCCGACGAAGGCTGCCCAATGACCGCTCAGCTTCCCTACGACGATTCAGCGGTTTTCAGCCTGCTGCTTTTCGAGACTTTTTAAAGAGTTATACAACTTATTTAATGAAGTAAACAACTGGTCTCATGTACTTTCATGGAATTTACAAGTCTCTAAAATCACTTCCAATATTACACAAATGCAGATTTACGGAAATGAATGCTAGAATTACGGACATGAAACATGTTCCGGCGAAATTAATGACAGATTCTGTCACAAATTCGGTTTTAGATGTCATTTTTCAAAGACTATTGTATAAAACCTAGCCTATGAGACTTTATACAAATCGATATTTAGGTAGTTCATACATTATTTGACCAGAATATAATAGCCAATACATCCATAAAACTGATTTTACCAAAGTAAAAAGAAACAAATTCAGGCAAAAAATAGTGCGTCATTTCACATGATATTTTACACACATTTCAAAACCATTTTATTCCCCCAAGAAACAAACAAACATAATCAATGAACACAAAGTGATAATTATGCATTGCAATTATGATGTCTACCATTATTTATGGAAATTGATTAAGTCAGTCTGGTGTTTTAGGGATTTTCATCGACCCTCTCTGGACGATTGATCAAAAAAGTTCGAAGGGCTTCTAAACGTGCGGATGACGTCAATCGCGATCAATCTGAAAAGGCGATGTACGCAACCGGGGGTTCTTGCCTTAATAACGAAACATGATGACTAGGTTCACGGGATAAAGCATCTTTAAACAAAAAGAAATGATACCAAAAACATTAATTGTCGACGAGTATTTGTGTTTTAGGACGTCTTAAGTGGACCATGTCAGGTTCCTATTTTTGTTTAGTTTTTACCAATTCAGTGCCTTGTAAATCGCAGTTCCTGCCCGTCCAAATCCTCCCTGTTCTCTCTTCAACATATGGTAAGTGTATTTTTCATCTTCCCTTGGACCAATATGTGGTCTGAGTCAAGTGATACGGATGGGATTGCCTTGACGTCTCGGATGATGGATTTATTGTTTGTCAAGACAAAGTCAATTTGTGATTATTGGTCATAATGTCAAACCTTGAATTGTATCTGTACCTTGTGTATTAGTGGCTCTCCCTTTGGGTGACGTATGTATGCATCACATTTAGGTTTTCCTCACATATAGGTCAAATGAGCAGTTCCCCCTCCTCTTTTTGTTATCCTATGCTGAATTTCCCGATCACTTCTTCAACGCGATATTTCCGACGTGACACGCTGCCGTCTCGTGTGATGTATATCGTTTCTTGCATTTGTTCGTAGAATTCGGCTTCCTCTTACATCGACCTTTCTTGTTGGGGGCATTGACTTGAAAAAAGTTAATTTGTAGCTGTTAATGTTGAGTGTCACTAATACAAGATGATTTTCACATATTTACGTTCTCAATGTACTGTGAGAAAGCTAAGTAAAACAGGACCCCTACTCCTTGCCTTGTGTTCTCTCCGTTTCCGGAGTGGATCAGTTAATAATCATCATGAACAGTTGTCCTTCCATTTTCTCTAGCCCTAGTTTTAGCTACTCCCAAGGGTTTGGGCACATTAGTTTAACTACCTATTAAGACTGTCCTTGTATGTTGAGGTGGATATTGTTAGACGTCATCTCGTACATCTTCTTCTTGTTTCCGTTTATGACCATCATCACCCGCTTCTAGTTGCTGCAATCGACCTTTGGGCACGAAGTAGTACAGCAGCTTCTGCTGGTCGTTGACGTAAATGTAGCGCTTGTCGTTGTCGGAGATGGGTCCCCTTGTAAGATCGGGATACTGATTGCATGTCCGCTTGATCACGTCCCACATGAGCTCCACTGGATCCACGTTGGTACAGTGTTGGCTCAATATAATGAAGTAAACTCTAGCTTCGCCTAACCCTTGGTGATCTTTTGAAATATAATAATGCACACTATTGGCAGCCTATCGTAAATGTGGGGGACAGCATCCTTTGCCATATTCGTATTGCTCGGTTAAACCCCACGTACCGGAGTTCTCCTGAAGCTCCACTAGATCCACATTGGCACATGCGGCATCTACTTCAGCATTTCAACCAACCATGGCACTTGGCACAGAAACGGACACGACCAACCCTTTCCTGTTTGGCATGTTCCTTTTTCTTTCTCTTTTGCCATAATTCGAACAACACTGATGAAGTCACTAATAAAATCCGATTGTTCACATATTTTACGTTCTCAATGTACTGTGAGAAAGCTAAGTAAAAATGACCCCTACTCCTTGCTCTGTTTTCTCTCCGTTTCCGGAGTGGATCAGTTAATACTCATCATGGCTACTCCCAGGAGTTTGGGAACATAAGTTTAACTAACTTTTCAGACTGCCCTCGCATGCTGAGGTGGATCTCGTTGGACGTCATCTCGTATATATTCTTCTTGTTTCCGTTCCGGACCATCATCACCCGCTCCTAGTTGCTGCAATCGACCTTGGGCACGAAGTAGTACAGCAGCCTTTGCTGATCGTTGGCGTAAATGTAGCGCTTGTCGTTGTCGGAGATGGTTCCCCTTGCGAGGTCGGGATACCGATTTCTGACACCCCTGACACCCCTGACATCCCTATTCTGATACCCTTTTTTCCCATTCATTTTGTACACGGATTTTTTCCCTTTAGCTCTCTCCTTCTCTCTATATTACGGCCCTCTCTCGCGCAGAATAGGGGTGTCAGGGGTGTCAGAAGTTGGGGGGTCTCCTTTTGGAAAGACCCCTTCATGGGGCTCTGCTCGGATGCTCTGAGATGGCGTGCATTTCGCTGTTAAAAAGCAGAAGGCGCTGTCTCTTTCAACCAGGAACTGGTTTTTTAAAATGTACGTCTTCCGCTCCTTATAGTCTTTCATGATTCTTTCCTCAAGGGTCTGTTTCTAGAAGGTAGACGCAAATGTCCCTATACTTTGTAGGTCGTCAGTTCTGCCTTCCTGTCTAGAGAGCGCGAGCACCCCGATGGTATGTACGTGAACTACGCGCGTATCGTACACCCCGATTCAACATGATTTCTTAGTGTGTGGTATTGAGATAAGTTCACCATGTTCACCATATGGTAAGCCCATTAAAACGGAAAGTAGTAGAAAACGTAGGTTAAGTGAATATTTCGCGATATCATCGAGCCTGTATTGTGAAGGTAAACGTCCAGTCGACGAACCCATTTCTTCGTGTTTGATTGGAAGATGCGTTATCTGCCAGAAATACATGTTTCTGATTGTTGAATCTCTGATGTAATGAATTGTCTCATTCGTCAGGCATTGAATCATGCTTTCATTGGTAGAGAATTCCTTAGTATAGCAGTAACGAGGGAACCAGCGGTTGTTCTGGTAAAAGCCAGCTACTGGTGTCGTACTAAATATGCTGCGAATGGTACATGGATAAAGACGATTAATGGCGTCAAAAATATCACCATTAATCTGGGCGTGTACTTAAATATGTGTCGTGATCCCTGGAATGGACTTGTTTGCCCTGAAACATGAAACGTTGACGTATGTATTCTTAAATAATATTGTTTTCAAATTCAACAACAAAATATCTATTATAGACTGAGGTTTCTTAGGTACATTTGTAATCTAAACTCTCCATGACTATTATCGCACACAAATTATCGATTTTAGTCGGGGACTAACGGATTAATCAGGTAAAGCGGTCCAACTCCACGTCCAAGCAGACACCAAGTGCTCTCTCCACAGGAAAATCATATGAGATGAAGTCTAGTAATGCAACCGTAATGCCCCTCTCATTGCGTGGAATTGATTCCATCACTCTTGGATTATTACTAATTCGCACATTTGCTCAGTCCTTGGAAAGCAGTGAACACTGCTCATCAGCCACCTGGATTGCCTTTTCTTCTCCTGATGTGGAGACTAAACAGTCATCAGCGTAGAAGCTCTCCTTCACAGTGTGTACTGATTCCGATGAATATTCAGACTGGTTATCATCATCTTTTATCTTCAGTGCATAGCTGCAGCAGCTTTGGATCCAGGTACCACCACAAGGTGGGCACACATACGGAACACCGTTGATTTATTCTTAATGTCACATTCAGGCCACCAGAAGAGCCTCAGCACATCACGATCCTCAGCAGGTACTCGTACCGGGTGAAACATTGCTTCCACATATGCCATCATGGCAACTGGTTCTATTCTGAACTTCAGCAGCACTCTTCTTAGTTGTTGGTTAGGTCTGGCCCCTGATACACCACATCATTCAGTGACGTCCATTGGTCCTAACCGCACAATCAAACACAATGCCCAGTTTTTGTTGGGCTTGTTTGGATTCACAGCATCGTGATGTGGAATAAACCATTTGGTTTTGTCTTCCGTCTGATCAGTTACTTCCTCAGCATAACCCGTGCAAAGAAAATCCACCATCCCTGTTTGATATTTGGCACGTTATTAATCATCCTTGAGAAATCTCCCTGTCTGGAGCCTCTGGTGTGCCCTCCATATGTTGTCACTCAAAGGTGCTAGTCTCTCCCTGAATAGTACATGGAACACATAATGATCTTCATCCAACTTGACATTGCTCTTCCACAGCTGCATAGTGGGGGCTCTTAGGTCATGGAGTGTGCACTTCCGGAAAAAAGTGTGAATTTTGGCACACAGATAGTTTAGACCTTCCTCTTCAAGAAATTTGATGGAAGCAATTTTGCACTGCCCATTCTTGGCCGCCATCTTGAATTTCAAAATGGCCGCCATCTGGCACCTGTTTTCATCAATATCTCAGCAACTAAAACAGCTAGAGAGTTATTTTTAGTGGCTATACCCACATAATGGGGGCCAACGAATCACCTAAATCGAATATCAAGACTTCAAATGGCAGCCATCTTGAATTTCAAAATGGCCGCCATCTGGCACCTGTTTTCATCAATATGTCAGCAACTAAAACAGCTAGAGAGATATTTTCAGTGGCTTTACCCACATAATGGGGGCCAACGAATCACGTGAATCACATATCAAGACTTCAAATGGCAGCCATCTTGAAGTTTAAGATGGCCACCATGGGAAGCCTACATTATCCTACGTATCCGACCTGATGTGGCTCGTTTTGAGACACTCCAGAGGAACGAATTGGGCGTCGGTGTCTGGTCTTGGGAGATCGCTAGGTTTCTTTCACTTATGATTCACTGCATAGGACTGTTGTTTGATTCCTTGCAGCCAAATGGCTAGTAGTCCACCCTTTGCATGGAATTACAATGTATATACTAAACCCACAATTATTTTTGATGTTGTCTTTAGGCGGTACTAAGATTTTGTTTTGTGTTCTTGTCGGCTTTAGATACACCCTAATGCCCAATTAAATTGAAATTCAGTTGATTGCATCTGAGATTTCTAATGTCTGGTCGGATGAGTGTCATTTTGAGCATTGCATGTTCCTCTCAGTTGGGTGATCCTTCTGTAGCTTTTTAAGCCCAAATATAGTTGCAACACACATAATAGAGACTAGTAATATGTTATCATCTGGACAGCCAAGGGATTGGTGATTACAATAATGGAACAAAGTAACAGTCACTCCTAATGTTTGTTCAAATAGGTAATTAGAGGTGAAATGAGACATTGGACAGTGTAAGTTGCTTTCCGATAAATCTTAACTTTCAGGCTACAATCAAGTTTGGTCACTATCATGACTTATGAAAGTGTCAAGGAACACTAACGACTTATCATTCCCTTCGTTAGGGAACTAAATGTGTACTCCTGTACAAATTGTTTCTTGAGTTTGGGATGAGTGTCATCCATGTAACGGTAACAATACCACCAAATTTGTGGTTTCGGTGCATTGTCAATGTCTATTTATTCAAGGGTTTTATTTACAAATTTCATAGGATGGGAGTGAGAGGGAATATTATTGCTGCTTCACGGATTTGTTGGTAAAAGATCCATTGTAGCCAATGTATGTGGACCCTGTATGTGTACATGTTCTTGCAGGGGTTAGAAACCTGGCTCACAGACAAACTGGTCCAGACCTATCCTATTATATCTCCTCCTGTGTAACAGACATGTCACCACGTAGCCAACTCTCGATTAAGCGTAGAAACTATCGAGAGTGGACACGTGGAAGACGAGATCTTCGATAATTATGACGTGTCTTTACGTACATTACCTACTTTAGTTGCCAGGACACAATTATCTAGAGTATATATAGGACCAGCATGTCTGAATTTTATTGTCGTACTCCTGGAAGAATGTCTACGCTGCGCAAACCGATACTTTGACTATACAGTGACACTTTTAGCGAGCAGATCTTGAACTCCATTTATCCGGACTTAGCGAAAAGGAGGGCATGTGGGCACTTAATTATGGTAGCTTGGAAGATTTACCAGGGAAAAATTTACACAGTTGGTTTATATAACATTTTCGCCTCCAGTCACCCCTGTCAACATTAGGAGTGACCCATACTTTGTTTTTATCGATCCCTATCAATCCCTTGACACTCTCCACGTGTGGCTTATCTAATTGGGCTTTTAAAATGGGCCAAAGCCAACTAGATAAACCCACACTTAAAAGGACATATCTTTCTACCCTACATCAAGGGTGCCTCAAACGCTCTTTGAAGGAATTTGGAATCAAAGTGTATTACAAGCCGTCAAGAACATTACACCAAATCTTAGCAGCTCATAACGACACGACTGAGAAAAGGAGCATAAATGGGTGGTGTATATGATTCCTTAGCATGGACAAACTACAAAAGGATGTTTGCAAGGAATCACATTAAGCAGATACGGAGCTGTCTCTCAAAACCATATTCGTGGAACACTGAAGCAAGAATTCAATCAATACAATGATTTACAAGATGGCTACCACCTGACATTTTAAAAGCAATCCAGGTAATTCAGTGACATCAACATTAAGTATAACCACTCAAATTGATTGTGTTGCAGTGTGATCTGTAATAAAGAGCTTGAGCTGAATACAGTTCCCAGGGTGGCCATCTTGAAATGTAGGACGACTGTCATTTTAAGACATCTATAAAGTCGATCTAGGTCATTAAATGACGCCAACAATGACGGCATAACCTCTGACATTATTATCCAGATGTTATTGTTTCTGAAATATTAACCCCTTGCTTAAATAAAGGAACTGAGTGTGCTACATGTATATATGCACAAAATATATGGGAATGTCAATATTTTGAAGCGAAAACAAATTTCAGGTGGTGACCATTTTTAAATTGAAGATGGAGGCGAAAATGGCAATTGCTAAATTGCTTCCAACCACTCTGGGTGCATCTGACTTGGGTCTTTCAAAACAGATAGGCATATCAGTTGAAATAAACTCTGTAATTGCTTTAGTTTCTGAGATGGACTTAAATATAGGCTTCCCACGGCGGCGATCTTGACATTCAAGATAGCTGCCTTTTGAAGTCTTGATATATGATTCAGGTGATTCGTTGTCAGGTGATTCGTTGGCTCCCATTATGTGGGTATAGCTACTAAAAATAACTCACTAGCTGTTTTAGTTACTGAGATATTGATGAAAACAGGTGCCAGATGGCGGCCATTTTGAAATTCAAGATGGCTGCCATTTGAAGTCTTGATATTCAATTCAGGTGATTCGTTGGCCCCCATTATGTGGGTATAGCCACTGAATTTAACTCTCTAGCTGTTTGAGTTGCCGAGATACTGATGAAAACAGGTGCCAGATGGCGGCCATTTTGAAATTCAAGATGGCTGCCATTTGAAGTCTTGATATTCGATTCAGGTGATTCGTTGGCCCCCATTATGTGGGTATAGCCACTGAAAATAACTCTCTAGCTGTTTTAGTTGCTGAGATATTGATGAAAACAGGTGCCAGATGGCGGCCATTTTGAAATTCAAGATGGCGGCCAAGAATGGGCCCTGCAAAATTGCTTCCATCAAATTTCTTGAAGTGGACGGTCTAAACTATCTGTGTGCCAAAATTCACGCTTTTTCCGGAAGTGCACACTTCGTCCCATATATTGACTTAAGAGCCCCCACTAGCAGCACATTGTTATCAACGGCGGATATCTCATAGACGCCTGATATTAGGGAATCAGTTGTTTCTATGGACCAAAACAGCTCCAGCTGGTCCTCCAGATTAGCCTGTCCTGACACGAAGCTAGGCGTAATGTTCTTGAGTGGGCCACGTGTGTCATGAGGACCATTCAAGGTCCAAACAATGATTTTTGTTTACTGCGTACACTCTCCAGGTGTGCATTGCCGAACCTCGCGTGGTATTTAATGCATGTGAATCTTACCCAATCAGCAGTTCCCCATTGAATGGGCTGGTTGTTGGAAGGTCCATATCAGCAAGATTTTTTTTCTTCTGATATCCTCCCTCTTCGCCACATGATCAGAACAGATGTTATCACTGACTTGGTGTGCACCATTAGTATTTCGAGTCTCTGTGAGGTGGTTATCCCTTCCACTTGCAGGCTAACAATTGTAGTGACAAGTCGACTGTTATCTGTTTAAAGTGTCGACACAGTATAGTAACGTGCGCCTAAAGCGATACGACTTATCACATCACATTTTCTATCGATGTTGTCGATATCGTGTTTTGTCTTGCTGGTATTGAGATAAGTTCACCATATTTATGAATAAACGCATTGAAAAATACACTCTATTTTACGCTATTATTTGTATTATTTTATTTCTGTCAAATCAGTTTTTCGTAAATTGTTGGTAGGTATATTCTGGTAGATCAAGCAATTGGCAACATTTTCATAACTGTTTGCAAAAGTCTCATTGGGCCAGTTCTAAAATAGATTTGGCGAAAGTTGGTGATCTGAAATTTTCCGGCCGAATTTTTCAAAATTTTCGCCGGAGCCTTTTTCGTAGGCGAATTCATGCATTTATTTCCGTAAATCTTAAGGTTCTCAATCAGGTAAGTGATTTTAGAGACTTAGTGAACTCATACAAGTTCTTAAAAACAATTATTTGCTCCATCAAAAAAGTTGTATAACTCTTGGAAAGTTCACCAAAAGCAGCATACTGAAATTCCGTGCGGAAGTGGAGCTGTTATTAGACCGCCTCCGTCGGGGATGAATTCCAAGCGTTGCTCGGTCCCATTTCCTATATTTCGTGTATGAACACTGGATCGTATTCGTTTTGATGTTTAAATACATTTCTGTAAAATACTTAATTATATTAGTTGGATTTCATGCATATCAGATGTCGAGACATATTGTTTTCTTTGTATAAAACAAGTTTTAAAATTATTCCAAACAACTTTTAAATCGGTTTATAAACAACGCTTGGAATTTACCGCCGACGAAGGCTGCCCAATGACCGCTCAGCGTCCGTACGACGATTCAGCGGTTTTCATCCTGCTGCTTTTCGAGACTTTTTAAAGAGTTATACAACATATTTAATGAAGTAAACAACTGGTCTCATGTACTTTCATGGAATTTACAAGTCTCTAAAATCACTTCCAATATTAGACAAATACAGATTTACGGAAATGAATGCTAGAATTACGGACATGAAACATGTTCCGGCGAAATTAATGACAGATTCTGTCACAAAATCGGTTTTAGATGTCATTTTTCAAAGACTATTGTATAAAATCTAGCCTATGAGACTTTATACAAATCGATATTTAGGTAGTTCATACATTCTTTTACCAGAATATAATAGCCAATACATCCACAAAACTGATTTTACCAAAGTAAAAAGAATCAAATTCAGGGAAAAAATAGTGCGTCATTTCACATGATTTTGTACACACAATTCAAAACCATTTTATTCCCCCAAGAAACAGACAAACATATTCAATGAACACAAAGTGATAATTATGCATTGCAATTATGATGTCTACCATTATTTATGGAAATTGATTAAGTCAGTCTGGTGTTTTAGGGATTTTCATCGACCCTCTCTGGACGATTGATTAAAAAAGTTCGAAGGGCTTCTAAACGTGCGGATGACGTCAAGCGCGATCAATCTGAAAAGGCGATGTACGCAACCGGCGGGGGTACTTGCATTAATAACGAAACATGATGACTAGGTTCACGGGATAAAGCATCTTTAAACAAAAAGAAATGATACCAAAAACATTAATTTTCGACGAGTATTTGTTGTTTTAGGACGTCTTAAGTGGACCATGTCAGGTTCCTATTTTGTTTAGTTTTTACCAATTCAGTGCCTTGTAAATCGCAGTTCCTCCCCGTCCAAATCATCCACGTTTCATCTTCGACAGAATGATGGTAAGTGTATTTTTCATCTTCCCTTGGACCAATATGTGGTCTGAGTCAAGTGATACGGATGGGATTGCCTTGACGTCTCGGATGATGGATTTCTTGTTTGTCAAGACAAACTCAAATTGTGATTATTGGTCATTATGTCAAACCTTGAATTGTAACTGTACCTTGTGTATTAGTGGCTCTCCCTTTGGGTGAAGTATGTATGCATCACATATAGGTTTTCCTCACATATAGGTCAAATGAGCAGTTCCCCCTCCTCTTTTTGTTATCCTATGCTGAATTTGCCGATCACTTCTTCAACGGGATATTTCCGACGTGACACGCTGCCGTATCGTGTGATGTATATCGTGTCTTGAATTTGTCTTGCATTTGTAGAATTCGGCTTCCTCTTACATCGACCTTTCTTGTTGGGGGCATTGACTTGAAAAAAGTTAATTTGTAGCTGTTAATGTTGAGTGTCAAAAATACAAGATGATTGTTCACATATTTACGTTCTCAATGTACTGTGAGAAAGCTAAGTAAAACATGACCCCTACTCCTTGCCTAGTGTTCTCTCCGTTTCCGGAGTGGATCAGTTAATAATCATCATGAACAGTTGTCCTTCCATTTTCTCTAACCCTAGTTTCAGCTACTCCCAACAGTTTGGGCACATTAGTTTAACTACCTATTAAGACTGTCCTTGTATGTTGAGGTGGATATTGTTAGACGTCATCTCGTACATCTTCTTCTTGTTTCCGTTTATGACCATCATCACCCGCTTCTAGTTGCTGCAATCGACCTTTGGGCACGAAGTAGTACATCAGCTTCTGCTGGTCGTTGACATAAATGTAGCGCTTGTCGTTGTCGGAGATGGGTCCCCTTGTGAGGTCGGGATACCGATTGCATGTCCGCTTGATCACGTCCCCCAGGAGCTACACTGGATCCACGTTTGTTCAGGTTCAAAACAGGAACTCGTGACTATAGAGGAACTTGCCGCGTAAGCTTTTGAAAATTGGTTGTGCACAGCTCTTCGTTAAATCAAGTAACTGTGATCAGCTCCGTGCGGAGCTGTGAATAACTGACGCTCGAAATTGTGAAGTGTTTTTTTGATGAGGTCTTTTAACCCCTTTAATCAGATTATTGTTATATTTTGTTTAGTTTTAATACACCGTGAAACCCCCGTGTTTGGGCGCGCTACATAAAATAACTATGAAAAGAATGTTAACTTACTTGAAATTGATAATTTATGTCGATCGGTCCTTATTAGAATCCGACTTTCTTTCGATCGCTGCAATAATGACCGCCACCGTACTCAGCGCAAACTCATCGGCATCGCACAGCGCATGCGCTATGCGATCGGAAAAAAGCCGGATTCTAACAGGGACAATCGACATAAATTATCGATTTGAGGTAAGTTATCATTCTTTTCATAGTAATTTTATGTAGCGCGCACAAATATGGGGGTTTCAGAGTGTATTAAAACTAAACAAAATACAAAAATAATCTGCTTAAAGGGGATAAAACACCTCATCGCAGATCTACAAACATGTTCCTGCGAGATTTCGAGCGGTGTATATGCCAGGCTCTGTGCTACGCACAGAGCCTGGTTAGGTTATGAATCAAGGAGCTATATCAACACACTGTACTGGATATGCGTGTTAGGTGTCCACAACTACTACACGTGCGAAATATGGGTGCATAAACTGGATTTTCTCTCTGTTTGAGGACGGATAACTTATTTGCGGTGATCCATTTTTGTTTTGGTTTTCGTCCTTGCCCCTGTCCATTGAGACCTGTAGGCTATATTGTGCGCGTGAAAAAAATATGAGCATTTGTTACCCTTTGAGGACTTCAGGATCTCTAATTGTATAAAAAGTGCAGGGGGGGGGGGGGGGGGGCTAACTTTCAACAAAAAAGAAAATACAATTCATGAAAGAAGAACTCGCCGATTACCCTCCCACCATGGTGTGCATGATTCGCAAGGGGAGAGAGAGCCCCCCCATTCCGATTGGTCGTGAATGACTGTGAGTTAAATGACATTTTAACACCGATCTTTTACATTTGATAATAGGATTTCTAATTCATCTTGGTAGGTGGGAGAAACCAAGAATTTAAAATCAGAATAATGCATATTAAATGAACCGGAATTTTAGTTTGATGATGATGATGATGATGATGATAATGATACTACTACTACTACTACTACTACTACTACTACTACTACTACTACTACTACTACTACTACTAGTACTACTACTACTAATAATAATAATAAAAGTACATGTAATATAATAATGATAATAATAATAATAATAATTATAATAATAATAGTAATAACAATAATCATAATAATAATCATAATGATAGCTAAACAAGAACAATAATAATGACAATAATATCAATGATTCCCCCCCCCCCCCCCCCCCCGGATACACGCCCCCGCCCCCTCCGGCGCAAATAGGCATTACGGTCTGCACACATTGCTATTGTAATGTTCCTATGTGTGCCTTATACCGCAGCGGCTGTCCGCGCGCCCGTTACACTAGTACACTTTCAGTACATTATCGCGCTAGCAAATTATTTTTTACAAACATAGGCGGCAAGTTCCTCTATAGTCACGAGTTCCTGTTTTGAACCTGAACACACGTTGGCACAGTGTTGGCTCAATATAATGAAGTAAACTCTAGCTGCGCCTAACCCTTGGTGATCTTTTGAAAGATAATAATGCACACTATTGGCAGCCTATCGTAAATGTGGGGGACAGCACCCTTTGCCATATTCGTATTGCTCGCTCAAACCCCACGTCCCGGTGTTCTCCAAACGCTCCACTAGATCCACATTAGACGTAACATTAGACGAGCTGGTTGTTGACGGTTGAAGATCAGCAAGATATGGTTTTCACCGATATCCTCTGTATTCGCAACATGATCAGAGCTGATGTTTATCACTGATTTGATGTACACCATTGGCATTTCGAGTCTCTGTGATGTGGTAACCCCTTCCACTTGCAGGCTAACAACAAAGTGACAAGTTGACTGTTATCTGTCTCCAACTTCGACACATTATAGTGATGTGCGCCCAGAGTGACTAATACCATGACTTTTGCCATGATTCGAACATCGCTGATGAAGTCACTGATAAAAGACGATGCTTCACATACATTGCTTTTACATATGGCATCATGGCAACTAGTTATAGTCTTAACTTCAGCAGCACTCTCAGTAGTTGTTGGTAAGGTCCGGCTCCTGAAACACCTCATCATTCAGTGACGTCCATTGGTGCTTAGACGCACAACCAAGCACGATACCCAGCTTTTGTTGAGCTTCATTGGATTCACAGCAGAGTGCTCGCTTTCCAAGCGGGATATCCCAGGTTTGAACCCGGAATATACCCAGTGTGTGTCCCTCATCAAGACAATTCATCCACATTGCTGCTGAGGACCAGTTATGAAATGAAAGCCTCTTGTGTGAACAATATTTTCAATGCCAATGATCCGCTTGAAGGAATGTTCCCCCAGGGGGTGGAGATGGTGCACATATTGTGTGCTGGTTTTCATTGTATCATATGACCGGGGTAATAATATAATTGTACAGCGCTTAGACAGGATAATCAATTATATTAGGCGCTATGTAAATCGAGTATATTACATTATTATCATTATTATACGCTTTTTTCTTTTGAGAGCGGCGCACTCTTGTGGTGATGTGTTATGACGTCATAATGTTCGACGGGCCCCTTCCGTCGTGCGATCTCGAGGCCAACCTCCTTGACGCGCTTCCAGATGTCGTCTTCCTCCCCGCCCCACCCCCGCTATACGTTGGGGAAGCCGTTGATGCGCCGTTTCTGAACACAATACCCAGCTTTTGTTGGGCTTCATTGGATTCAGAGCATTGCTAGTCTCTCCTGAACCGTAATGGTAGAACATAATGATCTTCTTCGAATTTGATATTGCTCTCCCACAGCTGCAACATATTATTATCCACGACGCCTGCTTTTACATATGGCATTATGGCAACTAGTTATAGTCTTAACTTCAGCAACACTCTCAGTAGTTGTTGGTAAGGTCCGGCTCCTGAAACACCTCATCATTCAGTGACGTCCATTGGTGCTTAGCCGCACAACCAAGCACGATACCCAGCTTTTGTTGAGCTTCATTGGATCCACAGCAGAGTGCTCACTTTCCAAGCGGGATATCCCAGGTTTGAACCCGGAATATACCCAGTGTGTGTGTCCCTCATCAAGACAATTCATCCACATTGCTGCTGAGGACCAGTTATGAAATGAAAGCCTCTTGTGTGAACAATATTTGCAATGCCAATGATCCGCTTGAAGGAATGTTCCCCCAGGGGGTGGAGATGGTGCACATATTGTGTGCTGGTTTTCATTGTATCATATGACCGGGGTAATAATATAATTGTACAGCGCTTAGACAGGATAATCAATTATATTAGGCGCTATGTAAATCGAGTATATTACATTATTATTATTATTATACGCTTGTTTTCTTTTGAGAGCGGCGCACTCTTGTGGTGATGTGTTATGACGTCATAATGTTCGACGGGCCCCTTCCGTCGTGCGATCTCGAGGCCAACCTCCTTGACGCGCTTCCAGATGTCGTCGTCCTCCACACCCCACCCCCGTTATACGTTGGGGAAGCCGTTGATGCGCCGTTTCTGAACACAATACCCAGCTTTTGTTGGGCTTCATTGGATTCAGAGCAGGGTGATGTGGAATAAACTATTTGGTTTTGTCTTCATTCTGATCAGTTACTTGTACAGCATAACCCGTGCAAAGAATATCAACCCTCCCTTCTTGTAATTTGCCACGTTTGGTAAAAACCTTGATAAATCTCCCTTTAGTGTATGGAGCCTCTGCTGTGCCGTTTAATAATAGTGTTGTCATTCAAATGTGCTAGTCTCTCCTGAACCGTATGGTAGAACATAATGATCTTCTTCGAATTTGATATTGCTCTCCCACAGCTGCAACATATTATTATCCAAGACGCCTGATGTTAGGGAATCAGTTGTGTATATGGACCAAACAGCTCCAGTTTCTCTTCGAGAGTAGCATGTCCTGACAGGAAGCTAGGCGTAATGTTCTCGAGTGGGCCACATGTTTCAATCATACCCAACCAACAGTTCTCCATTAGACGAGCTGGTTGTTTAAGGTTGAAGATCAGCAAGATATGATTTTCACCGATATCCTCCGTTTTCGCAACATGATCAGAGCTGATGTTTATCACTGATTTGATGTACACCATTGGCATTTCGAGTCTCTGTGATGTGGTAATCCCTTCCACTTGCAGGCTAACAACTGAAGTGACAAGTTAACTGTTATCTGTCTCCAACTTCGACACGATATAGTGATGTGCGCCCAGAGTAACTAATACCATGACTTTTTCCATGATTCGAACATCGCTGATGAAGTCACTGATAAAAGACGATTCTTCACATAGTTTACGTTCTCCATTTACTGTGAGAAAGTTAAGTAAAAAAATGACCCTACTCCTTGTCGTGTGTGTGTTCTATCCGTTTCCGGAATAGATCAGTAATCATTATGAGCAGTTGTTGTTCCATTTCATCTAATCCAAGTTTCAGCTACTCCCAGAAGTTTCGGCACATTCGTTTAACTAACTATTCAGAAAGCCCTCGTATGCTGAGGTGGATTAAGTTGGAAGTCATCTCGTACATCTTCGTCTTGTTTCCGTTCAGGACCACCATCACCCGTTTCCTGTTGCTGCAATCGACCTTGGGCATGAAGAAGTACCGCAATTTATGCTGGTCGTTGACGGATATGTAGCGCTTGTCGTTTGCGGAGATGGCACTCAAACGGAACACCATTGGTTCCTTCTAAATGTCACCCTCAGGCCACCAGAAGGGCCTCAGCACATCACGATCCTCAGCAGAAACTCGTATTATGTAAAAACATTGCTTTTACATATGGCATCATGGCAACTAGTTATAGTCTTAACTTAAGCATCACTCTCAGTAGTTGTTGGTAAGGTCCGGCTCCTGAAACACCTCATCATTCAGTGACGTCCATTGGTGCTTAGCCGCACAACCAAGCACGATACCCAGCTTTTGTTGGGCTTCATTGGATTCACAGCAGAGTGCTCGCTTTCCAAGCGGGATATCCCAGGTTTGAACCCGGAATATACCCAGTGTGTGTGTCCCTCATGAAGACAATTCATCCACATTGCTGCTGAGGACCAGTTACGAAATGAAAGCCTCTTTTGTGAACGATATTTTCAACACCAATGATCCGATTGATTGAATGTTCCCCAGGGGGTGGAGATGGTGCACAAATTGTGTGCTGGTTTTCATTGTATTCATATGACCGGACTCACCGGAGTAATAATATTATTGTACAGCGCTTAGACATGATAATCAATTATAGTAGGCGCTATGTAAATGGAGTATATTACATTATTATCATTCTCATACGCACCTTTCTTTTGAGAGCGGCGCACTCTTGTGGTGATGTGTTATGTCATCATGATGTCCGACGGGCCCCTTCCGTCGTGCAATCTCGAGGCCAACCTCCTTGACGCGCTTCCAGATCTCGTCGTCCTCCCCGCCCCACACCCCCCCCCCCCCCCCCCGTATTCGTTGGGGAAGCCGTTGATGCGCCGGATCTGACCCGTTGTGACTTTGTAGAGGCTAGATCGTTCGTCCATTTAACGATAACTTAAAGGCGGTAAGGGAAAATAGTTATCGAAAAATCCGAACTACGTTATAATGTTGGAGTTTACTAAATGACTTACTTACTTAGGACTTACATGATGGTGTGTTCATTCGCTACCCTACGATATATCATGGTCCACTCAAGTCAAATCTTGTTTATGAGCTCTGCCTCGTGTAAAGGTAGTCCCTTCGTCGCCCTGGGCTTGGTCTCTTCACCTCGTAGGCTCGTGTCCCGGGTGTATTCGTGCACCCAAGTCATGCCGGTATGCTTTAGTACGGTAGGCGGTGATGCGGCATGCGGACAGCATTCAAGTGTCGTTTAGTTATTTGTCATTTGTAATTTTGTATTAATTTCGAGCATGGTGGAGCTGTAACTATCCGTTTGTAATATAATGGTGCAGTTTTTGGATTCTAAAATTCAGTTTAACCCTATTAATCCCAAGCTAATTTGGCCCAAAACGGAGAGGGGGTGGGGGTGTGCTCATAGTGCCCGTCTGTAACTGTTTTATTATTCAATGAACCGCTTTTATATTTGGCACACGAGTCAAGCAGGTCAAGCTCTACAAGATGCAATCATAAACATGTATAAGGTCACCATATAAGGGAGCTATTTGTGATACGATGATGAAAACAAATCATAATGAATTATGTGCCATAAGTTGTACATCAAACGAAAAAGAGAAAATCTGCTTTTCATTCACGTTTATCTCATTAAAGCTAATATTAATTATGACAGAACATTTCTGCCATGAAATCCGGTTTCGTTTTATCTGGGACACACTGCATTACCATTGTACCTGCATATCCATTTGGACCTGCTGGATCATACATGGATGCTACTACTACGCTTAAAACTCAAAGTCTTGTCAATGTGGGTAATGTGGAATAAACCATTTGGGTTCGTCTTCATTCTGATCAGTTCCTTCCTCAGCATAACCGTGCAAAGAAAATGCGCCCTCCCTTTTTGATATTTGGCAAGTTATTTATCATCCTTGAGAATCTCCCTTTAGTGTACGGAGCATCTGTCGAGCCCTTCAATGTTATTATTGACGTGTGTTAGTCTCTCATGATTAGAAATGGTTCAGATTTATGTTCACATTATGCAGAGAAGTTATGGTGGCGGTGTGCGTGGCGGGGAAGTTACCAAGCATGGCGGTCTTGAGATTTCCGACATAAAGTGGAATGCCTACAAAATGCCAAGCCTTAGCTGAAAATCGGGCTAGTCCCTGGTGTATCCATGACCACACGCTGACATGTACGTCATTATCTCACGATGTATAATGGTTAATGTCTATTCTGTGCCATTTGACTTTCCTCTCATATCTAAGATAATCACCACACCCAGATCCAGCGCACATTAACAACCAAATTTTCCCGCCAAAATCATACTAAATGCATCTTACGGGAGGTGCCCATAACAATCACGCCAAACTGCTCATTCACTACCCTGGATAGGTACTATAGACCGCCGGGTGAGTTGGGCCTACCTGGTGCCTCTTTTCGTACCCGACCAGTGCCCCATAGGCCCGGCGGGAAGAGCATGTTGATGTTACGTACATCATAATTTAGCTCAACGATAAAACAAGCAATCTGATTGGCTCTTGCTAACGGGGTCGTGTTACGTTCCAATGAAAGATGCACTGGGATTGGATACATTAGTGTTTATGCCGTGTATATAAGGCGCGCGCTTTAAAACAAAGCTTGTGATTGGCTTATGACTCTGATGCACTGTAATCCGTACTTGAGAGACGCACAGTGATTGGACAAAATGCATCCAAGTAAATCAATATTTTCGATGATTTTTTTCATTTTATGAACTTATGTGCACGTTTCGCGATTGACGAGATATTCATTCCATACTTAAATATATTTATAAACAATATCCACTACTTAAAATGTGACTGTACGAGGGGTATCACAAAAGTAAAGAATGTTCACCCTCGCCCGGCGGTCTACTAGGCATACATACCAAAGCTATTCAACTATCCCTTTGAATTAACACTTTCCCTTTTATTCCAAGCGTAACCATGTGTACCATAACCCTTAATACCCCCGTCACATTAGCTACGCTCTCGCGCCGACCTAGCGCCGCTCCTAATCCCCATTCATAAAATTGGAAGCGTGGGGAGGACGTGGGGAGAGCGTGTTGAGGTCGTGTGGAGAGCGGCGTTCATTGTTCGCTATTGTTTAGATCGTACACTTTTCTCGGCCGCTCTGGCGCCGCTCCCGCGGCGACCAAGTTAAATTAGCAAATTGGCAACGCAGTGGGCAATGAATGGGAAGATTATCTCACATGCGTCAATAGATATCCTTCCATGAATAGCTCGATGAACAAAAGAGCAGGACGTAGCTAGCTCGGCGTTCGCTTTGGACATGTTGAAAAACAAACTTGGGGCTTCGGCGTCCTACTCTTTGTTCAGGGGCTATTGTATGTCCATGCATGGGAGGATATCTTTTCATGCAAGTGTCATAATCTTCTCATTCATTCCCAAGTTGAACAAAAGACATTCTTGCAGATCTATATTCCAGCACTTCTGCTAGTGGACGCTATAGATTGCGAAGTTTGACACGTTTCAACTATAGGTAAAATGATATCACAATTTAAAATGGCATGTCCGGGCAAAAATAATGTACATTTGGGGGAAACTCAATTTCTGGCTAAAACGTGGCATGGCGGCATACAAATTATATGAGGCTCCAATGAATGGGGACATACGCACACCCTATGTATGCATTATGAACACATATTTCCCGCAAATATATGATTGTTTTGTCCAAAATCTACCACTACTACCACTACTACCACTACTACCACTACTACCACTACTACCACTACTACCACTACTACCACTACTACTACTACCAATGATAGTCAACAATAATAACCCTCCCCATTCCCTCCACCCAACCTCGTGAAACGCACTGAGTGTGTTCAACTACATTCGTACATGGTATTGGATCGCACAGAGCGTGTGCATGGAGATCGTGTTTCCCCTGCGCTTTGAAAAAAATGTTTTTTTTTTTTATAAGTACGAGAACGCAGACAGAGCGTAGAGCAAATGACCTCGTCTCATTGTTATGAGCTATTGTTAAAGATACACCAAGCGTGCACAGTGAATAGCTCGGAAAGCGTGGCCAAAGCGTACGCAGAGCGTGTTCAGGTCGTGGCAAGAGCGGGAACGAGCTACCATTGTGTCATTAATCGCTCGATTTGTCGGCGTTTCCCCTGCGCTTTGGAAAAAATGTTGGTTTTTTTTATAAGTACGAGAACGCAGACAGAGCGTGGCTATAGTGTGACGGCACACTTACAGTGTGCTTGTGTGCACACTATAAATCTACAAATCTGGGGCCATGTACACTTAAACACATGGTTACACATTACATACAAGAAAGCAGTCATACATGACTGAATTGTATGTGTCAAGTGTGGATGCCCATTTCTGAAAACGAAGTCACATCGTGACAGTGGCTGCTATAAAAGGAAAGTTCTGTCTATTTGACGCTCGCGGCACATCGTTATTTGTACTTCCAGAGAGTCATTGGATACATTCTGTAATACATCAAGCACACAAAGTACACATTTCCATTACCCGGGGAGGGTTCTAGCCTGACACAGTGTATGCGAATACAGTGCTAAAGAATCACGTTTATACCTTCCGGGCACTCTCTGGTTCCGACTCGGGACCTGCTGATTGGAAGGCATGCGTCCTTCCAATCTTTGTTACAAGCAAAAGCTTTATAATATATTTCAGGCCTGAAAATATTCTCAGGGTCAAGGAAGATACACAAAATAACCATACATTCAATAATGTTTACAATGGTTATACCCCACATTTGCTTTATTTGGTCGCTTTTCACATTACAAAACTGCATACAATTTGGTTGCGATTGGCACTCAATATTATAATAGGGGGTTGGGGATACGAGTGTGCATCGACATCGCTTGGAAATACAAAGGGCAAATAACAGGGTATGAAAGCTAAAACATCTTTGGGGAGTGTCTTTTCCCACTGATTAGATGACATTCTTGGAGAGCTTAACAACTACCATTCATAAGAAGAAGACAGGCCAAGACGTACACTTATATTCCCACATTGTACTCAGGGAAGGGGGTTATTATCGTTGTCAAGGCTAACCTGGTGAGGATCCTAAAAGAAAGAACAAGCTAAAACGTGACACATTAAACAAGCATCCTCATGCGACATATCACATAAAGAAATCAGTTAATTTTAGATGCCAATAATCTCTATGGTATCTTCACAAAAGTAAATTCACTAGACTATGATTTGGCATATGTTTATTTATACTACTAAAGAATTTTGCTGAATGATATCCCTCTAAAAACTAAACAGCATAATTTTTGTGTACAGTACATCATCCGCTAAAGAGTAATAATGATGTGCTCGACAGTCATTTAGTTTTTTAACCAAAGGTGTTTTGCAGTTAACTACTAACATGAGACGCTCTGACATTCATCAGTGAGAACAGTGTTTAAATAAACCACTTAAATCTGCCCTTAGTTCAACTTAACAAAATAAGCAATTAATGGAAGGGAATTTCCATGTCCGAGTCCTAGTTTTTAATCCACAAATCTGAAGACTGGTTTATTGATTATCTGTGATTTCGGGTATAAGTGGATCACAAAGTTGTCACCAATGTCAATGACGACATCATTCCATGTGTCTGTATAATAAAGAATATTAACTATGGTACAATGTAGTACCTGAAATGTGGAACCACCACCCTAATTTACATATCCCTATGATATTAGTGCGACACATTATGTTGACCATTACATTAAGTGATGAGTAACGAAATACGGCTAGATATTCGTGATCATTGGCAAGTAATGCTAGGTTTACACTATGACCCCGGCGGCCACGGCAGCCCCGTTTCAGACTGCCGTGGACAAAACGGGATGGGCGTGAGACAACGCGGGGGGACGGAATGGGCAAACGTGACTGCCGTGTATGCCGAGCCAGATTTGTAAACTGTCAACAAATTTGCCATGACAACCTAAAACGGGGTGAGCGCAACAAAACGTGACAGGCCGTAACCAAACTTGGAGGCTGTCCGTAGTAGGACGGGAAAACATTTCCCGACATCTCACGGTCCTTTCCCGTCCTACTACGGACAACCTCCAAGTTTGTTTACGGCCTATTACGTACTGTCACGTTTTATTGCGTTCACCCCGTTTCACAATGGCCTGATAGGCTTCTAATCCGCACCGTGACTGCCGTGGCAATTTTTTTGACAGTTTAAAAATCTGGCCCGGCATCCACGGCAGTCACGTTTGCCCATTCCGTCCCCCCGCGTTGTCTCAGGTCCATCCCGTTTTGTCCACGGTGGCCTGAAACGGGGCTGCCGTGGCCGCTAGGAACATGGTGTAAACGCACCATTAGTGGGGGGAAATGGCTCTTCACCCCACGGCCCGTCACGGATACCGTGGTAGACCGTGATAGACCCCCGATTGACCGTGAGAACACTTGGCAAGACCTAACAAAACTTGAATACAGAGGAAAAATTTGCCAAAATCTCACGGCGCATTACCTTTTGGGCAAACGGGGCTGCCGTGGCCGCCGGGGTCATAGTGTAAACCTAGCATAACGCAATTTTTATGATTACTTCTATTATCATGATTTAGTAAATACATATACCAAATATACACTATCAAGAACTCATATTCGTATTTATTCTTGTTGTTTTTATTACGCTATGTGTTCTATTGTTTTATTTATTTTTGTTGTCACTTGAAAAACTTTCCAAAATAACATTGAATGCCATTTGAAGACTTCCAAATAAAAGCGTGTAACGTTTTAAATAATCTAAATATTTCAATGCGTTTGTTGTATGCAATTTAATGTCGTTTGTAGGACACGTGACTTAGAAATTACAAGTGACACATTAAAAAAAGATATGATGCGGTTAAATTTGGTATCACATGATGCACAAGACCCCACAAATCACGAATTTGAAGCAATTTGAGGACATCATTATGCGTTTTGGTGTAATTGTGAAAATAGCATAGACAAACCTTCATGAAACCTAAACATTTAAAGAGATATACTAACATAACAAAATCCAATTTGAATTATTGCGGTTCCCTCATACTTTGTTGTATTCGTATTGACAATCAAATCATGGGACAGGTTTCGGTTTTTCAAATTACCCTTTCGTTACAAATATATGTACGATTGAAGTGTTCAGATAATAATAACTCCGTTGTAGTTTTGAAACCATGTACAAAGTGAGTGCAGTGAGTAAGTGAATATCACTTTGCCTTTTTGCTCATTACTCGGCCATGCAACGTCCATTTGACTTGAACATTTTCACACAATACCCTGTGGACATATCAGCTAACAACAATATACATTGCATCAACCATTCATCACTTTTTGCACATGTCAACAAAGTTAGTAGATCCCTTTAAGGCGCTATTTACGTACATTAGGCCTTAGGGATTAAATGGTTCAAAGACGTGGTATGGACTTCCAGTAGCTAGATCAAGAGATTATGCACCTATGTTGTGATCCTAGAAGGTCCTAAAAAACATTTTTTTTGTGCACAACATTTTATAACATTTCATGTTTGATATCCTAGAAAGGGGGTGGTTGCTCCCTGGGTATGCTGTAATATAAGTATAACTTACGCGGCAAGGGCGTTCTTCTCTGAATTGCACTGTTTAAACGCTGTGTAAAAAGAACTTTGCGTAGCATGATTAGTTGTAGAAAGAAGGGATTGCGTAAAGGTGCCTTTGCTAAAGAGCAAAGTCGCACCTTGCTTAGCTTTGTTCCTATACCATGGTCATACTGCATGCATGGTTTTATGTACTCCACTATTAATACACGATTTGTAAACTCTATGTGAATCATCAAATATATCACGCACTATTATTAATGTATACCCTTATGGTTTTTAAGTAATGTGTGCCAATTGTATTGTCCCTCACACTATTTTGTATGCATACATTATGTATGTTTGATTCTATAGCTTGAACTACGGATCATATAATATTTCTGTCTCGGGTATGCCCCAAATCGCACAATTTAAAGCCAACATTTTGCAAAAAGCTCCCTACAGTGGGAGGGGGACACCCGCTCCCATAACCTCATCCGCTTGGTCGCTTCGCTCCCTCGCAATGCCCCTACCTTAGATAACCTGTTGCCCCCTTCTTGAAACTGATCCTTGTACATCAAGCGCATCATTTACAGATACACCTTACCAGACAATGTACGCCAGAAGTTCCACCAGGAGATACACGAAGTTCAATCTTTTACAAATCTTACAAAATGCATAATAAGAATAATAATGATAAGGATAATTATATTATAATGACCATACTTCTAAAGTGATATTTTAAACACCAATTTCAAAAATGAATCCACGTGGGAGGGAGTACCCCCCCCCCCCCTCCCCACACCCTCCCCCAAATAAGTGTAGACAAGCACGGATATATACGATGTGAGAGTATTTGAGTCTGTTGTGTGAGGATGTTTGACTGAGTTTGTATATTGTATCATGAGGGAGATGATTTAAGTCATAATTGTTTTAATTTAGTATTATCAAATTTCCTTCCAAGGTATGCACCAGATTGCATTATTTCGAGTGAAATTTGCAAAAGCTCCTTACCGTGGGAGGGGGACACCGGCCTTCAACACCCTCCCCCAATCCGTTGACCCTCGCTACGCCACTGCTGCACATTATGTAATAACCTAATAAATTAAATGAGGTACATGTACAAATCTCTTCATCATCATCCATCTCAAGTGTAAAGCGCTGCTGTGGTTTTAACGAGAGCACGCCATGCAACTCTATATTCTGCCAAGTGTGTTGCACCCTTCATTCCTTCCCGATATACGTTATTGATATAATCAGTCCAACAGGTCGGTGGACGACCAGTCCTCTGCCACGTTTCATTTAATTGCGCCTTCTCAACTGCTTTCGCCGTTCGCATAATAATGTGCCCCAAGTACTTTAGTTTGTGTTCCATAATTCCCCTTCCGATAGTTATGTACACATGTAAACACGGTAGGCTACCTGGTAATATACAGGTTTTCCACGCACCGAATATGCGGTTTAATTTAATATGTACTCAAATGTGTTTGTATTTCGAGCATGTTATTGGTTAAATAGTCAATTCTTTTTTGGAAATAGTAGTTAATATTGTCAGAAAGAAAAAAAATAATGCAAGTTGTGGTCACGATAATATAAATGTTGATTTAGTGAACATATTTGTATATACTTTATCCTACCCATTTAGTGCAATATTTAATATTAGTTAAGTTAAAGACCTTCCTGTGCCAATGTTTGCACATTAAGGCGGCGCATATCTCCGATTCATTACCCCTAGGCCACACGTCTACTAAATGTAGCGAAAGCTACAGAAGGGGGCCAGTCCTCTGGTAACTCGTGTATATTTAATATACCGTTGAGTAATGGAGTAGTACCGGAGAAATGAAAAGAAAGACTTAAAAAAAATATTTCTAACTATCGACCATTATGTATGTCTTACAGATGTTTTAAAATAATGAGATTGTATTTGGCTCGTTTTAAAGCATTTATACTCTTGACACTGATATTTTGTTAAAGAATTGATATTATTATGGTATACGTGGAATAATTCTACAATGGTTTACAGGCTATTTAAATAATATAACTTAATGTGTACAAATACACGATGAACATTCTGACAACAAGAAATGTATATGTGGTGTGTCCCACGGGTCATCTTGGACCTCTCTATGGTGCTTAATACCCCCGTCACATATAGCTACGCTCTCGCGCCGATCTCGCGCCACTCCTAATCCCCATTCATAAAATTGGAAGCGTGTGGAGGACGTGGGGAGAGCGTGTGGAGGTCGTGGGGAGAGCGGCGTTCATTGTTTGCTATTGTTTAGATCGTACACTTTTCTTGGACGCTCTCGCGGCGCTCGCGCTGCGTCCAAGTTAAATTAGCAAATTGGCAACGCAGTGGGCAATGAATGGGAAGATTATCTCACATGCGTCAATAGATATCCTTCCATGAATGCACAGTCAATAGCTTGATGAACAAAAGAGCAGGACGTAGGAGCTCGGCGTTCGCTTTGGACATGTTGAAAACGAACTTGGGTCTTCGGCGATCTAATCTTTTGTTCAGGGGCTATTGTATGTCCATGCATGGGAGGATATCTTTTCACACAAGTGTCATAATCTTCTCATTCATTTCCAAGTTGAACAAAAGACATTCTTGCAGATCTATTCCAGCACTTCTGCTAGTGGACGCTATAGCCTAGGCTATAGATTGCGAAGTTTGACACGTTTCAACTATAGGTAAAATGATGTCACAATTTAAAATGGCATGTCCGGGCAAAAATAATGTACATTTGGGGGAAACTCAATTCCTGGCTAAAACGTGGCATGGCGGCATACAAATTATATGAGGCTCCAATGAATGGGGACATACGCACACCCTATATATGCATTATGATCACAGATTTCCCCAATTTTTATATCGATGGTACAGACACCCCCATTTCCCCAAAAGTTATGTTTCCAAATTACATTTGTCTGAATTGCATACTAACAATCATTATGATACTACTACTACTACTACTACTACTACTACTACTACTACTACTACTACTACTACTACTACTACTACTACTACTACTACTACTACTACTACTACTACTACTACTACTACTACTACTACTACTACTACTACTACTACTACTACTACTAATAATAATAATAACAATGATAGTGAACACTAATAACACTCCCCATCCCCTCCACCCCAGTTTTCAAAACAGATCTACGCCAAGAGCATGCGTAGTGTGCTAGTAGGAAACGCCCCAGCTAGCCACCTGACGTCGTGCCAACGTTGGGCCGATGTCATTTTCGTTATAAGGGGACGTTGGGCCAACATGCGACATGCGACGTCACCGAGACGTAAAAATGTCCGCCAGCCCAACATCAGCTCGGCGTCTTTTTTTAATGCTGTCCCAACGTCATTTTACAATTTCGGCCCAACATAAATTATTGACAATGGCCCAATGTGAGTTCTAACGTAGGCCCAACATCGATTCCTGACGTTGAGAGAACATCAAGTTCTGACGTTGGCCCGACGTTAAAATGTCCGCCAGCCCAACATTGTCCCAACATCATTTTGTGATGTCGGGCAAATGTAAATTTCCGACAATGGCACAACACCGAATCCTGACATAGGACAGATATCAAATTCTGATGTGGGCTCGACCTTAAAATGTCCGCCAGCCCAACATCGTCACTACGTCATTTTGTGATATTGGCATAACGTCAATTTCCGACAATGGCCCAACATCAACTCATCACATTGGACCAACATAACATTATGATGTGGGCTGGAGGTTAAAATGTCCGCTATCCCAACATTGTCACAACATCATTCTATGATGTTGGCCCAATTTCCGCCAATTGCCCAATATCAAATCCTGACGTTGGGCCAACATCAAATTCTGACGTTGGCCCGACATAAAAATATCCGCCAGCATGACATTAGCCCAACGTTATTTTTTTATTGTTGGCCCAACATCAAATCTTGACGTTGGCCCAACATCATATCTTGACGTTCGCCCGACGTTTGAATGTCCGCTAACCCAACATTGGCCCAACGTCATTTTCTGATGCTGGACCAACATCACAATTTGACAATGGCCCAATGTCAAATGGCCAACGTAGGACCAACATCAAAAACGTAAAAAGAAATGTGAAGACATGCATAGATCGCACGATTGCTCCATGCATTTTGTTTAACGTTTACACACATTCATAAATCATAATTCTATAAATATCCTATTCCTACACCTATTGCCTATTCCTAACCTATCATCCTATCATCCTACAAACACAGGTCGCAATCGGTATAATATATATACACCTCTTCTTAGCATGTATGTTTTGTATTGGTTAGTAATTTCAGAGCGTTAAATCTGAAATAATCCACCTTCAAATCATATTCATAACACTATTTACATGTGCTATTTATATTCTTATATATCCTTATAAATTATATACAGCAGCAAGGACATTTCAAAATATATATTCTTTAATATAAATAATTACAAACATCGAAATTTTACATTTTACTAACCGTCACTTATAATCGATCATAAATTCCCCGATAGCAATACTTTGTTTGTACGTTTGAATTAATTTATAATTATCAATTGATGATTTACAATTTGAATCGATTACTAATGTTTGTAATCGTTTAAACGAAATTCAATTCATTCAAGATTTCAAAGCAAGTTAACAAAAATATTATAAGTACCCGGCTAGCCAGCTGACGTCGGACCGATGTCGGCAGGTTGTCGGCAAGATCGCGGTCGGCAAACAGACGTCGCGCCAACATTACGCTAATGTCAAATTTAAGTTGGAGGTTTTAGAAATTTTTAGAAAAGTCGGAAAATGGTTGTAGTTGAATGTCGTGCCGATGTCGCACCAATGCAGAAACTGATACCAATTTAAGAGGTCGATAGAGGGTTGTGAAAAATTGATGTCTGACCAATATTTTTTTATTGGACATCCATATGACATTCTTAATTATGACGCCAAAGCGATATCCTGCCAAAGTCACAAATGGCAGCAATAAAACTAATCAGTAAATAGTCATTATATTGATGTTGTGCCGATGTCAATAATGCGACATGAATATGACATCTCATATATGAAATTGGCCATATATCGCCCCGATGTTTGAACTGGTAGTAATTTAAGGGGTCGGTAAAACGTTGTACAATATATGTCGGGCCAATGCTATTAATTAAAAATAAATATGACAACTCAAATACGACTTTGGGCCTATACCGCACAGATGTCGAAACTTATAGCAATTATACAGGTCGGTAAAAGGTTGTGAAATAGATGTCGGGCGGATGTCATTACTCCTACATACATATGACATCTCTACTATGACGTCTGTCCGATATTGTGATGATGTTGGATCTGGTAGCAATTTAAGAGGTCGGTACATGGTTGTGAAATTGATGTCGGGCCAATGTTATTAATTGGACCTCAATATGACATCTCAATTATGACGTCACACCGATATCCTGCCAATGTCAGAATTTGCAGCAATGGAACAAGTCGGCAAATGGTCATTAAATTAACGTCATGCCGATGTCATTAATCCGACATGAATAAGAGATCACAAATATGACGTCGGGCTAATATCGCGCCGATGTTGGATCTGATAGCAAATTAAGGGGTCGATCAAAGATTGTAAAATTGATGTTGGGCTTATGTTATTAAATATACATAAATATGACAGCTCAAATATGACGTTGGGTCAATGTTGTACCGATGTCGGAACTGGCGACCATTTCCGGCTTGTTTCATTGCTGCCAGTTCTGACATCGGCAGGATATCGCTATGGCATCATCATTGAGATGTCATATTCATGACTTCGGCATAACATCAATTAAATGACCACTTGCCGAGTTGTTTCATTGCTGCAAGTTCTTACATCAGCCTGACATCATATTTAAGAGGTCACATTTATGTCTAAGTAATAATATTGGACCGATATAAATTTTACTACCATTTACCGACCTCCTAAATTGCTATCTTTTCCGACATCGGCGCGATATTAGCCCGACGTCATATTGGAGATGGCATATTCATGTCCGACATTGACATCGGCGCAACATCACTTTTATGATCATTTGCCGACTTGTTTCATTGGTGCCAGTTCTGACGTCTGCAAGATTTTGGTTTGACGTCAAAATTGAGATGTCCTATTCTTGTCTCATTAATTGTCCCGACATTAATTTCACAACCATGACTGACCACTGAATGAATAATTGATGTTGGGCCGATATCGCAAAATGACGTTGGGCCAGCATTTAAAAACAAAAACGCCGCTCTGATGTTGGGCTGGCGGACATTTTTACGTCGCGGCGACGTCGGATTTTTAATGTAGGCCCAACGTCCTCTCAAAACGACTTTTTACATTGGCCCAACGTTGGCACAACGTCAGGTGGCTAGCTGGGTAACGACCTCTTAAATTGATACCAGTTCCAACATCACCTCGATATTAGGTCGACGTAATATTGGAGATGTCATATTCGTGTTGACATCGGTTGACATCGGCTCATCATCAACTTAATGACTATTAGCCGACTTGATTCATTGCTGCCCATTCTGACATCGGCAGGATTTTGGTTTGACGTCAAAATTGAGATGTCCTATTCTTGTCTCGTTAATAATGTCGACCGGACATCAATTTTACAACCATTTACCGACCTCTTAATATTGCTACCATTTCCACCATCGGCTCGATATTAGCCCGACGTCATGTATGAGATGTCATATTAATGTCGGACCATTGACATTCGCGCAACATCAATTTTGTGACCATTGAATATCGCTATGGCGTCATCATTGAGATGTCATATTCATGTCTAATCATTGACGTCGGCACAACATAAATTTTACAACCATTTACCGACCTCCTAAATTGCTATCAGTTCCAACATCGGCGCGATATTAGCCCGACGTCATGTATGAGTTGTCATATTCATGTCGGACTATTGACATTCGCGAAACATGAATTGTATGACCATTTGCCGACTTATTTCGTAGCTGCCAGAGGCTGACATCGGCAGGATATCGCTCTGGCGTCATCATTGAGATGTCATATTCATGTCTAATCATTGTCATCGGCACAACATCAATTCAACAACCATTTACCGACCTCCTAAATTGCTATCAGTTCCAACATCGGCGCGATATTAGCCCGACGTCATTCATGAGATGTCATATTCATGTCGGGCTATTGACATCAACGCAACATCAATTTTATGAACATTTTCCGAGTTGTTTCATTGCTGAATGTTCTTACGTCGGCGGGATATCGGTCTGACATCATATTGTCGATATCATATTGATGTTCAATTAATAACATTGTCCCGACATTACTTTCACAACCATTTACCGTCCTCTTAAATGGATGCCAGTTCAAACATTGGCGCGATATAAGGTCGACGTCAAATTGGAGATGTCATATTCATGTCGCAATATTGACATCGATGCAATATCAATTTGATGACCATTTGCCGAGTGGCAAGAGAGTTATTTTCAGTGGCTATACCCACATAATTGGGGCCAGCGAATCACCTGAGTCACAACCTAGGTGGACAACCTCGCGAACTAGCTACTGGAAATCCACAGGATGCGTTTCAAGAAAACCACATACCTAATGCACTAAATCGTGTGTTTTAGCCTTAGTGGTCATGAATACCCAGTCACACATCTTGCACAATTACACCACAATGCACTGCTGATTCTAGCTTGTGTTTTCATGGAGCTCTTCCCTAGAGTCCTGCGCATCGTTTGATACCAAATTTGAGCATATTGCATCGTTGGTTACTGTGTCACACATCGTTACAACTTGATACGTCACATACGGACGTGAAATTCGTATACAGCGCTTATGTAAACCCCTCAAAAAAAGTTCGGAAAGTCAAGTTTCATCGATCATATCTCTCGAATTTTTTAATAAGAATACACGAAATCGGTGTCACAATAAAGCCTCATTATATACCTTTCAAACGATGCATTATGTGTAGTGATTATGCAATTGGGGCGATTGCAGTAGCCCAGAGAATAGGGGGAGGCAGGAAGTGAAATCTCGCAAAATGGCCCTAATGCATTCAATTTACGAGTGCAAGACAGTGTTGACCAGTTTTCTAAAGGTTAACATTCTATTGAATGCTGCCACCCTTTCCATTCATCAAAATTGTTGAATTTGATACCATTTTAATGGAAATTATCTCTTCCTTACGATGGCATATTAATCGTAAGGATTATGCAAATGGGGTGTGTGCAGCGAACCGGAATATGGAGATGGGTCGAGTGTGAAATCAGACAAAAAGATATGGAGTTGACAACAAATCAGAGCGTTGCATTTTTTTCGAGCTTTTGGGAGGATTTTTTAGCATTTCAAATAAAATATTCATGATTTAAATTGATATCAACGGAAAGCCCAACAACTCTTCTGTATGAAAATGTGACATTTATAATGATTTATGTAAAGGGCGGCTGCAGGGAGATGAATGTGGGGGAGCCTCAAAAGTGACCCATTTCAAAACGCTCTGATTTGGTGTCGGTATCTGTATACCATTGTGTAGAGGATGTAATGGGCCATTCTTTGAAAAGTGAAACTTTTTTGAAAAAAATGAAGTTTGTTTTTTCAGTAGTTTTATTCCATTAATGGAAAGATCAGTGTCCAAGGTTTCATGAAATATATTTTTTTTTATTGAATTTATACAATTTCTTAGAAAAATTATTAAATGTTCATATTTCAATATGCCAATAAATATCATAACTCAGAAAATAATCAAGCTAGCTCATTCCTTTTATTCTCCTGTACATGATGATACCAACTTTGTGACAATTGAACTTTATTTTACTGTCTAAACCTAATATTTGTAAAATTCATATTTCCATTCACATTGTACATGTCACACACGTGACCACCCCAAAATGTCACACACGTGACCCAGACATCCCCACATAATAACGTGCATTAAAAAACAACAGTTTGAGATAATTGTAATCTTTCACCATTTTCTTACTTACAGATATATATAAGTTGTCTGATACTAATATGAACATTTTAGCTTTTCATATTTTACAGGATTTCCAAAATGAAATTGAGTTAAATTTGTTTTCTTCAAAAGTGCTCCCGTGCAAAGTCACACACGTGACCGATGCCATTTGACCTCTGTCCTTGGGCAACGTAATCCTAATAAAATCTTTTGTGTTACACATGAAAGACTTCAACATGTGCAAGTCATATATGAAGTTTACATCACCATACCTCCTATACTTACTAAAATATAAGCATCCTATTGCAGAATTTTTCATATTTTGGGTCACACACGTGACCAAGAATGGCCCTAATGCGACTTGAATGAGTTGGCCATGAATGAGAGGAATTCAATTGAAAACGCATGAATAGTGCCTTGAAATCAGAGCGTTTCAAAATGGGTCACTTTTGAGGCTCCCTCCCATTCATCTCCCTGCAGCCGCCCTTTACTAAAATCATTATAAATTTCACATTTTCATACAGAAGAGTTGTTGGGCTTTCCGTTGATATCATATTTGATCATGAATATTTTATTTGAAATGCTAAAAATTCCTCCCAAAAGCTCGAAAAAAATGCCACGCTCTGATTTTTTGTCAACTCCATATCTTTTTGTCTGATTTCACACTCGACCCATCTCCATATTCCGGTTCGCTGCACACACTCCATTTGCATAATCCTTACGATTAATATGCCATCGTAATGAAGAGATAATTTCCATCAAAATGGTATCCAATTCAACAATTTTGATGAATGGAAAGGGTGGCAGTATTCAATAGAATGTTAACCTTTAGAAAACTGATCAACGCAGTCATGCACTCGTAAATTGAATGCATTGGGGCCATTTTGCGAGATTTCACTTCCTGCCTCCCCCAATTCTCTGGGCTACTGCAATCGCCCCAATTGCATAATCACTACACATAATGCACCGTTTGAAAGGTATTATAATGAGGCTTTATTGTGACACTAATTTCGAGTATTCTTATTAAAAAATATCAGAGATATGATCGATCAAACTTGAGTTTCCGAACTTTTTTTGAGGGGTTTATAAAAGGCAACTTAATTCTTATAAATGAAAAATAGGCTATATTTCGATCTTTAAAAACGTAATTTGCATTTTAGATAACTACTAAGAGCATGATATAATGAAACTAGGTATGTAAATAAATGAGCAATAACAAAACATAAGTAATACAAAACAATCAAATACATAAGAATATGAGTTGTTTATGTAATAATTTGTTTAGATGTGGTTACATTACTATATCAAATGATACAAAATATATCCACAAAATCACATATTAAACTTATTCTTTGAATGAGATACATGGGAGGAGGGAAGGGGGTGTTCAAAAGACCAGCCTTTCATCAATGGACTCCAAAAATAATTGTAATCGAGGTCTACCCACCCAGTTTGGACGAAGTGTGTCTGTAGGCTTACATGATACGTTTGAGGGCGAGTCTCATTCTAAGTCTAAAGGAGTTACATCGTGAAGCTTGCAAATGAGATGTAACAGACATGAACATAGTTGGCTCATGAATGTTAAAGGTTGGCCCACATAAATGACTCATATGACCTTCTAGAAACACAACCTAGTTGGACTAGCTGCTGGAAGTCCACATGAATTGGAACTTGAAAAGCATCTACAGAAAACCCACTAAATGCAGCCATCTGTACAAACAGATTTGAAGTGTATGCTCCCTCTATTCTGCATCTCCATTCATCCAGCCCACACCATACATCTGGTCAGAATCGTGCCATCAGGGATAAAGTGGTTGTAGTCAATGTCAATGACAACCGAACTGTAAAAGAACAGTGGCTGTTGATACAATGTGCGCCATGTGTCACTGGCCATCTCATAAAGGTGAAGCATTTGAAGCAGTCACTGAATGGCACGCACATCTGTTGCTGGAAGAATTACCTTTCGGTACTGACATCATACACTTTTGTAGTTACATAAACAGTTAGCCAGCCTAAAGTCTGCTGAACAGGAACAGAGGTGTGTCCTATCCAAATGAGCCAAAGTCTATGAAGTCAGTGGGAAATGCGCATCTCCTGATCCACATGAGTTTTTCACGATATCAAGCTACCAAAAGAAACATTTTGAGCTTACCCTGTGAAAGGTGGTGTGATTATGAAAAGCTTGAACCTAAGCTTGGTCAAAGCTATCTGTATATTGGTGGTCAAAGCCATCTGTACATAAAATATTGATTCAAAGAAGAAATAAAAGAGTGTTGTTCTCACAGTGGGGTCTGTTATGGAGGTTCCTACCCTTGGATATACACAACAGGCATGAAGAGGCTGTTACAAGGGTCTTATTTTACACATTCTACAACAGGGTAGTTAACAGAGTCGCAGAGTAGTTATTCATGCCAATGACACTGACGTCACAAGCACGTCTCACTGATCTCTCAGAGCTGTGGGTGAGGACAGCCCAGAATCGGAACATAATTATCAACACTGCTGGTAAAAACACCCTGACAATGCTTGAACAGATGACAGTATCACTCGGAAGTTACTGCAATAGTCCCTCAATTATCGAAAAGCAGTTATAGTGTCAACTACACAGCAAGCCTGCGCAAGACAATATCATGTTGATGTGTTAAAGTGTGCCGGAATAACTGTTCCTATACAGAAGGCAGTTCCATGCTTTGGAATTGCTTTAAATGTTTCACCTTTGTGAAAGGACCACTGCTGTTATTTCTGTTATCTTAAGACAAATCAGAAACATTTGGTTTGGCACTTTGGTTGTTTCTTGTAGAACTTCACTAGGCTAGTCTTCCTACCACTTGACATACTGCCGGGTTCCTTGAACTCATGCTTTCCTATGTCAAGCTGTCTACCAATAGCAAAAAGCAGTGTCATGCGCAGAACTTCATGGCAATTGCCTGGTGCAGCTGTTATTTTCTCTTTTCTTCTTGAGATTCGTGTTAAGGTTTTGGGCGTCATAAGTCTTGTCTTCTTCTTCTCACTGGAAGAAGACCCTGTTAGTGCCTTCAAACACCCCCTTTTCACGTTGGTGAGGTTTTATTTGACCGGAACACTGCACATTTGATATGTTCCTGCAGGAATGTGCTGTTGCTGTAATTTGGTTTCTACTGTGCCATGACCTCGACTACAGCTCCTCATCCCCTATGACACGACATAGATCATGATGTATGAAGTTTCAGCATATATTTCAACTCGGTAGAGATGAGTGGTTTGGTGTAGTGAGTGGTTTGGTGTAGACAGTTTTTTTCTTCAATATACGCTTGACGTGAACTTGCAGCAGATAGTCCGCAAGGTTTTGCACACAGGTTATGTTCCTAGAAGATCCTATAAGCCACTTCTGGGGCCAATCCTTTATAATAGTACCCTCTTCCAAGCTTCATAATGTAACTCATTTAAGAACTAGTAAGAGACTCTGCTTTGAACTTGTCACGCAAGCCTTCAGTTACACTTCGTCCATACTGGGTGACGAGTAGTCCTCGATTATAGGTATTTTTGGAGTCCACTGATGGTCTTGTGACCCCCTCCAACCCCCATAAAACTACACACACGCATACACGCACACACACACACACACACACAGACAGACACACGCACACAGACACACACACACACACACACAAACACACATACCCACACACACATATACACACCTCCTCCGTATCTGATTCAAATGATGAAGAGTTATGTTTCGGATGGATTTTGTATCATTTTATCGCAATCTAAAACAAATTAATACATTGACAACTCATATTCTTATGTATTAGATTGCTTGTATTGCTTTTGTTTTGTATTGATTTATTAATTTACATAGTTGGTGTCATTGTTTAATGCCCTTAATAGGTATTTCAAATCGAATTCAGCGTATAAAGATCAACATATAGCCTATTATTAACTCTTAAGGAGTTATTTGCATTTCATACACAAGCGCTGTATTCGAAATTTCACGTCCATGACTGTGTGATACATTACGTTGTAACGACGTGTGACACATTAACTAAAGATGCAATATGCTCAAATTTGGTATCAAATGATGCGCAAGACTCTAGAGAGGACCTCCATGACATAACAAGCTTGTATCATCATGCATTGTGCTGTAAGTGTGCAAGATGTGTGACTGGGTATTCATGACCCCTAGGGCTAAAACATACTATTTAGCGCATTAGGTGTGGTTTTCTTGAAACTCATCCTGTGGACTTCCAGTAGCTAGTTCACAAGATTGTCCACCTAGGTTGTGATCCTAGAATGTCCTAGAAGTCATTTCTGGTGGCCAAACTTTTACAACAGGCAAAAGCTGAAATCTTTAAAAAATGGTGGTTTGCCCTCTGGGTAAATAGGTTATTCATCTCGAATTCGCTGTTTGAAAATTCCTAAATCTTTAATGACGTTTTATTCATCATGTGATTTCGTGCTTACGTGGACAGGACACATGTGTCACTCATGGAATTTTGAATAAACAAACCAACCCGTTTATAACTAGAAGCAAATACGCTTAATGCAAAAAACCGACCACAGTACAATTTTCTTGTACAAAGTGAATGGGCACAGTGCGATGTTCAAAATTAACACGCACTTTGATAGGCAGGCTTTTCATTATGTCGTCACAATAGCAATGTTTACTTCGCCTGACTAAAAATAACTTCAAGGTGACGTGATAAAGTTTGACGACCCCAAGTTTGCATATCGCGCGTGAAATTTGTTCCACGCACTTATAGTTACGCGTACAATAATAACGAACTAAATAAAGACAGTGCGCGCGTTAACATTAAAATACGCGAGTAGCCATTGCCATTTCGTCGGTTGAGAAAGATAAGGGCGTTAAGTGGATTTTTTTAGTGACATTTTAGAAATTGAGTTATGTATACCATCTTGTAGCTTACAATGTCCTATACCTTGTACCAAAATGTTAAAATGGTATTTTGTTTTAATTAGTAAGATATAGACCAATAATCAAAGGGCGTTAACGGCTATAACTATTATATTGTGATGTTTATGGTGCAGGATTTTGTTACTAAAAGTCAGTTTGACCAAAATTGTACTATCCCTTGAATTTGGGATATGAACTAAAGGAGTGGTCACATTGGACACGACTCCCCACGACTAGACCCACGAATGCAGTACGCATTGGTACAAATCAATGGCAAGCCGTTTTTAACATTTGTTCCTATTTCTTGATATCAAAAATTCAATTCTTGATATCACGAAATCGAATTCTTGATATCAAGAAATGCATTATGATATCAAGAAATATACTTTTCTGTATTGGTACTACTTGATATCAAGATATTAAACTGATATCAATAATTCAATTATTGATCTCAAGAAATAGGAATAAATGTTAAAACGGCTTGCCATAAATTTGTACCAATGCGTACTGCATTCGTGGGTCTAGTCGTGGGGAGTCGTGTCCAATGTGACCACTCCTTTAGATCAGTTAGTATACAATGCCAATTTGAACTTTGTATATTCCCGTCAATTTGTCGACGTATTGATACAGTGCCTATCCATCCAAAACATTATTGGAGTATAAATGGACTGTGTTGAGTCTCTGTACACGTATGAAGCGATTGTCAAACGATAACGATGCCTGACACGAGCATTATACGATAGGCGCCAATATGGCGATGCTGCCGTACCAGTTTAGTGATTCAATTCAAGATCACCATTAAAGGGACTTAGTAACATTGTCCAAATCCTCAAAATAAAATGTTAATTATAGCGGTTCCCTCATACCTTGTTGTATTCGTATTAACAATAAAATCATGGGACAGGTTTCGTTTTTTCAAATTTCCCTTTCGTTACAAAGATATGTACGATCAAAGTATTCAGACAAGAAAAACTCCCCGGAGTTTTGAAACCGTGTACAAAGTGAGTGCAGTGAGTTAGTGAATATCACTTTGCATTTTCGCTCATTACTTGGCCATGCAATGTCCATTTGACTTGAAATGTTTACACAATACCCTATGGACATATGAGATAACAAAAATATACATTGCCTTAACCATTCATCACTTTTTGCACAAATCAACAAATTTACTAGATCCCTTTAACGTAGCATTGATATCGAACCAGGTGGTGCCTTACTCCATTGTTCCTGACAACAAAAGATCATCAGACAAGAAATAAAAGCTTTGTGTTCTCAATAAATACACGTGATTACATTATTGTTCGATTGACATGTAATATAAAACCAAACAGATAACTAATGGTAGTGCGTTAGGTATGATTAATAATTCAGAAAGCGAGTTGAATGTGTCTACCTCTTTTGTGCCAAGTATCAATGATATATTATTATCGGCAGGTGCTCATGAATTATTATTGGGCTTGGCACTTTGCTATTATAGTCAGGTGTATTACGGAGATTAGAGGAGTTATTTCCGACAAAGGATGTAAATAAATACGATAATTCAAGAACCAACTTATATAAGCGAGCGGATAATTGTAAACTCTGATTAAAAAAAGAGACCATCAACAGAGAAGAGCTTGTTTGCAAAAGGGATTAGGTCCACTTAAGACCATTCCGAGAAAATCAATTTTTTTTAAATCTCACATAAGGGATTTAAGGGAGGTGGGGCAGCCCTAGTCACCCACTATGAACATGTATGTGAGTTGGCTCATAACTGAAGTTTTTTCTTTTCATTCTGATTAAATTTCACCCATCAAAAGCAAAACATAATGACAACTCACATGTCACCGACATTGCTCAACTGTACAATATTTTGTTTGCAAAAGGGGCTAGATCCACAAATGTCAATTTTTGGGAACATTATTTTAAAAATATGAAGACAGGCTGACTTTTTCATACTCAGTTTTACATTCACATGGTAGGGTAGTATATCAGGACAAATTTGTTTTGCATAAACACATTGCAATATGGGAGAAATAAAAACAAAATTGATTTTCTCGGAATGGTCTAAAGTGTATCTTACCCCTTTTGCAATCAAACTGAAATTGATCTAACCTCTTTAAACAAAATTACAAAAAATCTTAGCCATTTGTTTACACTTGTTGATGGGCATTTTAACTTTTCTTTGGTATCATCTTATAGAGCTACTAAAAATTATTACATTAAGACAACAAAATCAAATTTGATGAAAATGGACCTAACCCCTTTTGCAAATGAGCTCTGATAGATAAAACAACATCTTTAGTACATTTTTGAACAAGTTTGGGCGTTATATACTTCTGTGTTAAACTCATCGAATCAATTTGGGTCCCACATTTATTCCAACTTGATTATATTACATATGTCAGCTGTTTCTCAACCGATTTTGATCAACTTACTGATTGTTATACTTTTAAAATCACATGCTCTTCCAAGTATTATATTAATTGTTCATTTCCTCACAAATTAATTATTTATCGAAGCGCCCTCAAAACCAACACTTAACTACATCTCTTTAAAACACAAACGACATTCGTATATTGAGTTTCTTATTCCAGCCAAAGGGGTATCTGACCTCAAACATATTGCAACATGAGATTTTTATTTGAAATTCATTTAATCATGTTAATGAAACTTCCCTAAACAACATAATAAAAGCCACCAAAAATCAAAATTGGGGAAAGTTGTTTAATTTGTGTTCACTCCACCATATGGAGAAAATAGGGACATGTTTTATTAACCATTTCATATGTGTAGTACATCGAGCTATTTATGTTATACTTTCATTTGGTTTGATGGTCATTTTTAATTAAAATTGTGCCCTAAACACAATCGATAAATCTTGTATTTTTCATTTAGGTAAAATTGTCATTATGATATAAAATTATTTTGCGCCTTGAAGAGGAAAATTTTCAAGTTTTGGAGGCCATTTTTTATTTTTCATTAACAAAAATGATGTTTTGTGATTGGCATCTTTCAGATTTAGAATCAGCATGAACAAATAATCTAAAATCAATCAACGATTTTATTCAAATGTGAAATTCAAACAAAAACAAAAATAAAAAATCTTAGAAAACACAAGCAAAATGTATATATTAATTATGTATAATAATATCACGATCAGCAATATTATCTGACTTTCTCCATTTCCGTCTTCAGCTGCCTGCAGCTGTGAATGTTTTCGTCATACCAGGGCAGTGTTGAATGACTCGAGGACGGTCTCGGCCTCGAGTCTCGGACTCAGGGACCCCGGCCTCGGCCTCGGACTCGGACTCGAATGTCGTGAACTCGATGACACGGGCCGAGTCCAGCTCGAGACCGGCCAATTTCTGTATATTTTGTATATTGGCTATTCTGTGCTATAATTCTGCAAGTAGTTGCGTTTTATTCATAATTAATTCTGTGTTTAAGCAATCATGTACTGTGTGGGGGGGGGGGGGGGGAGGGGGCGCTTGCACCCAAATAAAATTTCAATCACGAAATGTAATTTTGACTTTGATTTAAGTCGATTAATTAAGAAGTATATCTACAATTCGGACAAACTGATGTTATAAACAAAATGAAGATCATAATCAACTATTAAAAGAGAATTATTGCAGGCATTGCAAATTATTGCATGTTTTTGAGGTCCGTAATAATGTCAAAAGTGAAACGTGATAACGTTGGGTAATACATTTAAAATAATAATCACGATGCCATGAATTAAACCCTCATAAGTTTATTGTCCCTTTATAAACAAAAGATTGTAAAAAGATAATGGCGTATCCATACCATAAATACATTTATGTGTATTTTTAAGAACGTATTAGTATGTTTGTTCTATCCGGAAGTATAAACGAAAAGTATAGTGTTGCAAGCCGTAGTTTGTAATCTTTCATTATTTTGATCTAATGTATGATTCATTCAAAAGATGACAATTTCGAACAAAATATCTACTTATGATTATGATCAAATTATGAGAAAACAGAGACCCATTATATCCATTGATGTATTGACCCTATACTAGATTGTTAATGCAAAATTCGCATTGCATAATGTACCTATAGGGGGTTTCTATTGTCATTGTGAAATATCTTACCAATTACTAGTAACGATTTGCAGTTTATTGACGAATAATAAAAGACGATTCGCGTTGGTACGAGATGAGATTTCGCATTGATATGTTTTTATTTTCGTTTCACAAACAATGCAATATGACCCTAGGCCCTCGTTGTCCATGAATCGTCATTAGATGACGGCATTTCAGAAAATGTACATGACGGCGGTGATGATTATTGTGTACTCTATTCCTCAATATTTGACTTTATTCCAAATTTTTAAAATTATGACAAATTGTACCGAAAGTTGAATAAGATCATCCGCATGAGGGCGACATTTCACAAATTATGCTGACAAAATGCATCAAACGGGTAGAATACATTGCATAGTCTAACTGAAGTAGAGCATACCCAGAATTAAAAACAAATAATAATTTACCCAGTTTTACCCGATTTCATTTACTCGGTTTAAGATCAAAAGTTGTATTACTAATTAATATGACATATGATTTCCATCCGTATTGATATGGGGAAGTTACAACTTACATACCATTATTTGGAATTACTTGTGACTGGGCTGTTTTTCCTAATGGAAATGCTCACCTATTACACAGAAGGCACACGGTAAAATACTGAAGGGATGACAACAAAGTACACGGTAATATATTGTTTAGATGTTGTCACCTATCACCTGGGTGACGAGGTACTCAGTAAAGTACCGTCTGAGGGGTTAGGGTAAGGGTTAGGGTTAGGGTTAGGGATAGGATCACTGTACAGATTATCCATCAGATTACAGAAAATGTCATTCCCTCAGTATTTTACCGTGTGCCTTTTTTTTTTTTACGGTGGTTTACTGTGTGCTTTTTGTGAATCGGGTGAAATGCTTGATAAAACTTGATATATAAAAAAAGTAAGTTCATAATATGAACTTACTTTTTTACTGTTTTTTTACTTTTCAATATTATTAAATATTGAAGGTGTTACCACGTATCAAATTCAGTGGCCTCACTTGGTGTTAAAATCTATATTGTATTCATTATTTTAAATGTTTTGTTCTGTTTTTTTGTTAAGTATTCGTTGGCACGTTACCTGCACCCAGGCCTCCCCGGGACCCCCCCCCCCCCCCCCCCTCACTCCATAGCTACGCCACAGGTCAGAATGTTCCAGTCATATTAACTAACAGTATAAAGTAACATTGAAGCATTAAAGATAAAGCAGTGCAGCTTGTGTGTAGTCCTTCATAAGTATATATTATACTACTCAATGGCCCAGCTAGCCACCTGACGTCGGGCCGATGTCGAAAGTTGTAGGCCGGATGTCGGCATATCGCGGTTGGCAAAGTGATGTCGCCCCAACATTACGCCAATGTCGAGTTTACGCAAAATGCGAATTTTTCGCGAAATGGTTGCAATTGAATGTCGGGCCGATATCATTGTGCTGACAGAAAAATGTCGTCTCAAATAACACGTCGGGCAAATATCGCGCCAATGTCGATACTGCGAGCAGTTCAAGAGGTCGGTATAGGGTTGTACAATTGATGTCGGGCCGATGTGAATAATCGAACAAGAATATTACATCTCAAATATGACATTAGAACAATGTTATACCGATGTCGGAAAAACGCAACCTAAGAGGTCGGTCAATGGATATGAAATTGATATCGCGTCGATGTTTTTAATTGGACCTCAATATGACATCTCAATAATGACGTCACACCGATATCTTGCCGATGTCAGAATTGGAAGCAATAAAACAAGTCGTCAAATAGTCAAAGATCGACGTTCAGCCGATGTAAATATCCCGACATGAATATGACATGTGCAATATGACGTCGAGCTAATATCGCGCCGATGTTGGAACTGATAGCACGTTAGGAGGTCGGTAAATGGTTGTAAAATTTATATCGGGCAGATGTTATTAATCAGACATCAATGTGACCTCTTAAATATGATGTCAGGCCGATGTAAGAACTTGCAACAATGTATCAACTCGGCAAATGGTCATTAAATTGATGTTGTGGCGATGTCAATAATCCAACATGAATATGATATCTCCAATATGATTTCGACCTAATATCGCGCCGATGTTGGAACTGGTAGCAAGTAAAGAGGTCGGTAATTGGTTGTAAAATTGATGTTGCGCCGATGTCAATGATTAGACATGAATATGACATCTCAATGATGACGCCATAGTGATATCCTGCCGTTGTCAGCCTCTGGCAGCTATGAAACAAGTCGGCAAATGGTAATAAAATTGATGTTGCGCCAATGTCAATAGTCCGACATGAATATGACATCTCATAAATGACGTCGGGCTAATATCGCGCCGATGTTGGAACTGGTATTAAGTTAAGAGGTCGCTTAATGGTTGTGAAAGTAATGTCGGGACAATGTTATTAATTAGACATCAATATGATATCTGCCATATGATGACAGGCCGATATCCCGCCGACGTAAGAACGTTCAGCAATGAAACAACTCTGCAAATGGTCATAACATTTATGTTGCGTTGATGTCAATAATCCGACATGAATAATGACATCTCATGAATAATGTCGGGCTAATATCGCGCCGATGTTGGAACTGATAGCAATTTAGGAGGTCGGTAAATGGTTGTAAAATTGATGTTCTGCCGACGTCAATGAGATTATACATGAATATGACATCTCAATTATGACGCCATAGCGATATCCTGCCGATGTCAGCCTTTGGCAGCTATGAAACAAGTCGGCAAATGGTCATAACATTGATGTTGCGCCAATATCAATAGTCCGATATGAATATGACATCTCATAAATGACGAGTAATTATGGATGCATGGTGTACGTATCATTCTAAGCTGAACTCGTGTGGGAGGGATTCAAAGTTTGACAAAAAGATGAGATTTGTCTGTTAATTAGGCACTTTTACCAATACCTGTATACTCACTTTCCTATAATTCTTAGGAAGCACAACGGAATAACCATGTTAGCCACCTGACATTGTGCCAACGTTGGGCCGATGTAAAATTTGTTGTAAGAGGACGTTGGGCCTACATTAAACATGCGACGTCACCGCGACGTAAAAATGTCCGCCAGCCCAACATCAGCGCGGCGTTATTTTGTTAATGCTGACCCAACGTAATTTTGCGATTTCGGCCCAACATCAATTATTGACAATGGCCCAATGTCAGTTCTAACGTATGCCCAACATCGATTCCTGACGTTGAGAGAACATCAAGTTCTGACGTTGGCCAGACGTTAAAATGTCCGCCAGCCCAACATTGTCCCAACATCATTTTGTGATGTCGGGCAAATGTCAATTTCCGACAATGGCCCAACACCGAATCCTGACATAGGACAGATATCAAATTATGATGTGGGTTCGACGTTAAAATGTCCGCCAGCCCAACATCGTAACCACGTCATTTTGTGATATTGGCCTAACGTCAATTTCTGACAATGGCCCAACATCAACTCATAACATTGGCCAAACATAACATTATGATGTGGGCTCGAGGTTAAAATGTCCGCTAGCCAAACATTGTCCAACATCATTCTGTGATGTTAAGCCAATGTCAATTTCCGACAATGGCTCAACACCGAATCCTGACATAGGAGAGATATCAAATTCTGATGTGGGCTCGACGTTAAAATGCCCGCCAGCCCAACATTGGCCCAATGTCATTTTGTGATGTCAGGCAAATGTCAATTTCCGACAATGGCCCAACACCGAATCCTGACATAGGACAGATATCAAATTATGATGTGGGTTCGACGTTAAAATATCCGCCAGCCCAACATCGTAACCACGTCATTTTGTGATATTGGCCTAACGTCAATTTCTGACAATGGCCCAACATCAACTCATGACATTGGCCCAACATAACATTATGATGTGGGCTCGAGGTTAAAATGTCCGCTAGCCAAACATTGTCACAACATCATTCTGTGATGTTAAGCCAATGTCAATTTCCGACCAAATCCTGACATAGGAGAGATATCAAATTCTGATGTGGGCTCGACGTTAAAATGCCCGCCAGCCCAACATTGTCCCAATGTCATTTTGAGATGTCAGGCAAATGTCAATTTTCGACAATGGCCCAACACAGAATCCTGACATAGGAGAGATATCAAATTCTGATGTGGGCTCGACGTTAAAATGTCCGCCAGCCCAACATTGACCCAATGTCATTTTGTGATGTTGGCTTACGATTAATTGTTGGCAGTGGCCCAATGTCAGTACCCAACAAAGGGCCAACATCAAATCCTGACGTTGGCCCGACATTAAAATGTCCGCCACCCCAACATTAGCCCAATGTTATTAATTGAACCTCAATATGACATTTCAATTATGACGTCACACCGATATCCTGCTGATGTCAGAATTAGCAGCAATAAAACAAGTCGGCAAATGGTCATCGAATCGATGTTGCACCAATGTAAATACTCCGACATGAATATGACATGTCAAATATGCCGTCGGGCTAATATCGCGCGAATATCGGAACTGGTAGCAATATAGAAGGGAGGAAACAGGTTGTAAAATTTATGTCGGGCCAATGTGTTCATGTCCGGTAAAGATTCTTGTACACTATATAATACATTTAATGTTGAATTAGTAAATCTTTCTCAGTGGTTATTTGCTAACAAATTAGTTTTAAATGTTAAGAAGACAAATTATATGATATTCACAAAGAGACATATAAATATAGATTGTGAAATCAAATTAGGAAATGAAAGTATTAAATGTGTTTCATCTCTCAAATTTGTAGGGGTTATTATAGGCAATACATTATCGTGGCATGAACACATTGGTGTCGTCTGTAATCAGGTTTCTAAAGGTGTTGGAATATTATATACATTACGCCAATTACCTCATTATATATTACAAACTCTGTACAGTGCAATAATTCTTCCATATTTAAATTATTGCAATATGCTTCTGATACTTATGTAAATAGATTATTTTTTATTGCAAAAGAAAGCCGTCCGGATAATGTCCAGCTCTGCTTATCTTGCCCACACAAAGCCTCTCTTTGCCAAAATGAAGATTTTAAATGTATTTGATTTGAATAATTATAATATTGCAATATTTATGTATTTATGTTCTAAAGACAAATTACCTCATTTAATATATTCTTATTTATATTTGAATCAAGATGTTCATGAATATAATACAAGGTCATCAACAAATTATCATCTTCCTCTGGTGAAATCCAATGTTTCAAAAGATTCCCTTTTCTATAAGGGACCAATTATTTGGAATCACATTGAAAATGAAATTAGAAACAGCCCCTCCCCAGCTAGCCACCTGACGTCGTGCCATCGTTGGGCCGATGTCATTTTCGTTGTAAGGGGACGTTGGGCCAACATGCGACATGCGACGTCACCGAGACGTTAAAATGTCCGCCAGCCCAACATCAGCTCGGCGTCTTTTTTTAATGCTGGCCCAACGTCATTTAGCGATTTCGGCCCAACATCAATTATTGACAATGGCCCAATGTCAGTTCTAACGTAGGCCCAACATCGATTCCTGACGTTGAGAGAACATCAAGTTTTGACGTCGGCCCGACGTTAAAATGTCCGCCAGCCTAACATTGTCCCAACATCATTTTGTGATGTCGGGCAAATGTCAATTTCCGACAATGGCCCAACACCGAATCCTGACATAGGACAGATATCAAATTCTGATGTGGGCTCGACGTTAAAATGTCCGCCAGCCCAACATCGTCACTACGTCATTTTGTGATATTGGCATAACGTCAATTTCCGACAATGGCCCAACATCAACTCATGACATTGGACCAACATAACATTATGATGTCGGCTCGAGGTTAAAATGTCCGCTAGCCCAACATTGTCACGACATCATTCTGTGATGTTGGTCCAACGTCAATTTCCGCCAATGGCCCAATATCAAATCCTGACGTTGGGCCAACATCAAATTCTGACGTTGGCCCGACATTAAAATGTCCGCCAGCCCGACATTAGCCCAACGTAATTTTTTTATTGTGGGCCCAACATCAAATCTTGACGTTGGCCCAACATCAAATCTTGACGTTCGCCCGACGTTTGAATGTCCGCTAACCCAACATTGGCCCAACGTCATTTTCTGATGCTGGACCAACATCAAAATTTGACAATGGCCCAATGTCAAATGGCCAACGTAGGACCAACAACAAAAACGTAAAAAGAAATTGGAAACATGCATAGATTCCACGTCCGATCCATGCATTTTGTTTAACCTTTACACACATTCATGAATCATAATTCTATAAATATCCTATTCCTATACCTATTGCCTACTCCTAAACCTATCATCCTATCGTCCTACAAACATAGGTCGCAATCGGTATACTATATATACACCTCTTCTTAGCATGTATGTTTTGTAATAGTTAGTATTTGTAGAGCGTTGAATTTGAAATAATCCACCTTCAAATCATATTCATAACACTATTTAAGGTGTTATTTATATTCTTATATATCCTTCTAAATTATATACAGCAGCAAGGACATGACAAAAGTATATTTTTTTATATAAATAATTCCAAAAATCGAAAATTTTCATTTCACTTACGATCGCTTATAATCGATCATGAATTTCCCGATAGCAATACTTTTTTTTTTTAAACTTTTGAATTACTAATGTTTGTAATCGATTAAACGAAATTCAATTCAGTATAGATTCTCAAAGCAAGTTAACAAAAATATAAGTACCCAGCTAGCTAACTGATGTCGGACCGGTGTCGGCAGGTCGTCGGCAAGATCGCGGTCGGCAAACAGACGTCGCGCCAACATTACGCCAACGTCGAATTTAAGTTGGAGGTTTTGGAAATGAAATAAGTCGGAAAATGGTTGTAGTTTAATGTCGTGCCGATGTCATTAAGTTGGCGAAAAAAATACGTCTCAAATAAAACGTCGCGCTAAAATCGCACCATTGCCGAAACTGGTACCAATTTAAGAGCTTGATAGAGGGTTGTAATATTAATGTTGGGGCGATGTCAATAAACCAACATGAATATGACATCTCAAATATGACGTTGGGCCAATGTTGTACCGATGTCGGAATATATCATTTTAAGAGGTCGGTAAATGGTTGAATGTGGAATTGATGTCGGACGGATGTTATTAATTGGACATCAATATGACATCACAAATATGACGTCAAGCCGATATCGCGCCGATGTCAGAATTGGCAGCAATGACACGAGTCGGCAAATAGTAATGAAATCGATGTTCAGCCGATGTCAATATTCTGACATGAATATGTCATCTCCAATATGACGTCGGGATAATTTCGCGCCGATGTTGGAACTGGTAGCAATTAAAGAGGTCGGTAAATGGTTGTAACATTGATGTCGGACCAATGAGTTTTATTGGACATCCATATGACATCTCAATTATGACGCCAAAGCGATATCCTGCCGATGTCATAAATGGCACCAATGAAACTAATCATTAAATAGTCATTAAATGGATGTTGTGCCGATGTCAATAATTCGACATGAATATGACATCTCAAATATAAAATCGGCCTTCTATCGCCCCGATGTTGGAACTGGTAGTAATTTAAGAGGTCGGTAAAATGCTGCGAAATTGATGCCGGGTCACAGTTATTAATTAGACCTAAATATGACATCCAAAATATGACTTTGGGCCTATACCGCACAGATGTCTGAACTTTACGAAATGTTAAAGGTGGGTAAAATGTTTTGAAATAGATGTCGGGCGGATGTCATTACTCCTACATAAATATGACATCTCTATTATGACGTCAGTCCGATATTGTGATGATGTTGTATCTGGTAGCAATTTAAGAGGTCGGTACAAGGTTTTGAAATTGATGTCTGGCCAATGTTATTAATTGGACCTCAATATGACATCTCTATTATGATGACGCCAAAGCGATATCCTGCCGATGTCAGAACTGACAGCAATTAAACAAGTCGGCAAATGGTCATTAAACTGATGTTGTGCCGATGTCATTAATCCGACATGAATAAGAGATCTCAAATATGACGTCGGGCTAATATCGCGCAGATGTTGGAACTGGTAGCAAATTAAGAGGTCAGTCAAAGATTGCAAAATTGATGTTGGGCTTATGTTATTAAATATACATAAATATGACAGCTCAAATATGACGTTGGGTCAATGTTGTACCGATGTCGGAACTGGCGACCATTTGCCGGCTTGTTTCATTGCTGCCAGTTCTGACATCGGCAGGATATCGCTATGGCGTCATCATTGAGATGTCATATTCATGTCTAATCATTGACTTCGGCACAACATCAATTAAATGACCATTTGCCGAGTTGTTTCATTGCTGCAAGTTCTTACATCAGCCTGACATATTTATCACATTCATGTCTAATTAATAACATCGGACCGATATCAATTTTACTATCATTTACCGACCTCCTTAATTGCTATCTTTTCCGACATCGGCGCGATATTAGCCCGACGTCATATTGGAGATGGCATATTCATGTCCGACTATTGACATCGGCGCAACATCACTTTTATGATCATTTGCCGACTTGTTTCATTGCTGTCAGTTCTGACATCGGCACGATATCGCATTGACGTCATCATTGAGATGTCATATTCATGTCGGATCATTGACATCGGCTCAACATCAACTTAATGACTATTAGCCGACTTGATTCACTGCTGCCCATTCTGACGTCGTAGGATTTCGGTTTGACGTAACAATTGAGATGTCCTATTCTTGTCTCATTACTAACATTGTCCCGACATCAATTTCACAACCATGACTGACCACTGACTGAATAATTGATGTTGGGTCGAAATCGCAAAATGACGTTTGGCCAGCATTAAAAAAACAAAAACGCCGCGCTGATGTTGGGCTGGCGGACATTTTTACGTCGCGGCGACGTCGGATTTTTAATGTAGGCCCAACGTCGTCTTAAAACGACTTTTTACATTGGCCCAATGTTGGCACAACGTCAGGTGGCTAGCTGGGTAGCGACCTCTTAAATTGATACCAGTCCCAACATCGGCGCTATATTAGGTCGACCTCTTATTGGAGATGTCATATTAATGACAGTGGGCCATTGTCAAATTTTGATGTTGGTCCAGCATCAAACGTCGGGCGAACGTCAAGATTTGATGTTGGGCCAACAATACAAAATAACGTTGGGCTAATGTCGGGCTGGCGGACATTGTAATGTCGGGCCAACGTCAGAATTTGATGTTGGCCCAACGTCAGGATTTGATATTGGGCCATTGGCGGAAATTGACATTGGGCCAACATCACAGAATGATGTTGTGACAATGTTGGGCTAGTGGACATTTTAACCTCGCGCCCATATCATAATGTTATGTTGGTCCAATGACATGAGTTGATGTTGGGCCATTGTCAGAAATTGACGTATCACAAAATGACGTGGTGACGATGTTGGGCTGGCGGACATTTTAACGTCGAGCCCACAACAGAATTTGATACTGTCCTATGTCAGGATTTGGTGTTGGGCCATTGTCGGAAATTGACATTTGCCCGACATCACAAAATGATGTTGGGACAATGTTAGGCTAGCGGACATTTTAACCTCGCGCCCACATCATAATGTTATGTTGGTCCAATGTCATGAGTTGATGTTGGGCCATTGTCAGAAATTGACGTATCACAAAATGACGTGGTGACGATGTTGGGCTGGCGGACATTTTAACGTCGAGCCCACATCAGAATTTGATATCTGTCCTATGTCAGGATTTGGTGTTGGGCCATTGTCGGAAATTGACATTTGCCCGACATCACAAAATGATGTTGGGACAATGTTAGGCTAGCGGACATTTTAACCTCGCGCCCACATCATAATGTTATGTTGGTCCAATGTCATGAGTTGATGTTGGGCCATTGTCAGAAATTGACGTATCACAAAATGACGTGGTGACGATGTTGGGCTGGCGGACATTTTAACGTCGAGCCCACATCAGAATTTGATATCTGTCCTATGTCAGGATTTGGTGTTGGGCCATTGTCGGAAATTGACATTTGCCCGACATCACAAAATGATGTTGGGACAATGTTAGGCTAGCGGACATTTTAACCTCGCGCCCACATCATAATGTTATGTTGGTCCAATGTCATGAGTTGATGTTGGGCCATTGTCAGAAATTGACGTATCACAAAATGACGTGGTTACGATGTTGGGCTGGCGGACATTTTAACCTCGAGCCAACCGCGATAAGCCGACATCCGGCCAACAACTTATGACATCGGCACGACGTCAGGTGGCTAGCTGGGTCTGTGAACTCCTTTAAACGTAAATATAAATTAGTGCTAATGGCAAATGCCGCTAACCAGTGAATATTAGTACGGTAACCTGGCATATATGTATGTGTATGTGTGTGTGTGTGTGTGTGTGTGTGTGTGTGTGTGTTTGTAAACACCATCAAATCGGGGACATACATGTGACAAAACACCATCTAATCGCGGACACACTCCAACTGCGGATGTCCGCGGTTAGAATTACAATGAGAAAGCACTGCTTGTGCACGTTTAGAATGTAACTAATTGAACTGCTGCCCGTTCTGAAGCTCGTCCCCGATTGGAATGTAAATGTGAAATTTTTGTGTGTATCGGAGGGTGTGGTTTACATCGTGCGTGTGTCGTGATCGGCAAGAAAACTACTATACCGCCCTCATGTGATATTACCTGGATACCCCCCTCCCCCTGGCCTAGATGTGCATTAGCTGTATGAGGAACCCCCCTATCCTTTGTTTTTCGCGAGTCCCCATTTTTCCAGGTAAAGTGTCAAGAGTCCCCGTTTGCCGGTGCTTACAAGTATGTGTGTGTGTGTGTGTGTGCGTGTGTGTGTGTGTGTGCGTGTGTGTGTGTGTGTGCGTGTGTGTGTGGGTGTATGTGTGTGTGTGTGTGTGTGTGTGTGTGCGTCTGTCCGTGTGTGTGTTCTCTTTACTTTATGTGTCAACTCGAAACAGTATTAATTTTTGAATTTACATTGTAACTGATTAATTTGCATGTTTCTCTCGGGGGACAACCTCGATAAGCTTATTGTTTGCTTTTGTTGTCCCCACCACATAATTTACTATTATTTAGTTTGATGTATAACAAACTTTTATATATTTACCTGTATTTTACTGTGAATGTACACATGAATTGTATTTTAAATTGTGGAAATAAAATGAACTGAACTGAACTGAAAATGTCATTACTCCGATATAAATATGAGACCCCAAATATGATGTCGGTCCGATATTGTGCCGATGTTAGAACTTGTTAGCAATTTAAGAGTTCTATAAATGCTGTTTAGTTTGATGTCAGCCCGAGGTTATTTATTAGACATCTATACTGTGACGGCAAATATATATTCCGTCGAAGACAGAACCTTCAGCAACGGAACAAGGCGGCAAATGGCAAAATTAATGTCCTCTCATTAATCCGTCATAAATATCACAAATGGTCATAAAATTGATGTTGGGCCGATGTCAATAGTCCTACATGAATATGACATCTCATAAATGACGTCGGGCTAATTTCGCGCCGATGTTGGAACTAGTGGCAATTAGAGAGGTCGGTAAATGGTTGTGAAATTGATGTCGGGTCGATTATTAAGGAGACAAAAATATGACATATCAATTTTGACGAAAATCGAAACTCGATGAGACAATACCCACATACTCTGTGTTTCCTGAATCATATGAAGTCTACAGAAAGGACCGAACTGCTTTTGGAGGAGGTGTCTTTGTAGCAGTTAGGTCTGACATCACTGCTCTTTCCCGACCGGAATTTGACTCGGACTCTGAAATTTGTTGGATGTCTGCTGAATTTGTGAAAAGCGGATGCATCTACCTAGGCAGCTTTTACCGACCACCAAGCGGCAATGCTACTTCAGTGGATAACTTGGAAGCAAGCGTTCGCAAGGTGCTGAGTAAACAAAGAAAACTCCCCAACATAATTCTCGCTGGTGACGCCAATCTGCCTGATATTGATTGGGAGAGTGTATCTACTACAAACCCACGTACCCAAAGTCTGCATAATACATGTTTGGACTTTCTGAATGAATGCAGTCTAACCCAGCTTACAAGAGACATTACTAGGCCAATTTCTGGGAACATCCTAGATTTAGTCTGTACAAGCAACCCAGCTTTAGTGGATAAAGTGATTGTAAGCACAGGTATCAGTGATCATGATATTGTGCTATTTGATATCAACTTGTCTCCTAAACTACAGAGGAAACCACCACGAACTGTGTATCATTACCACAAGGCCGATACTGACGACATCAAAACAAGATGCAATCATCTTGTTTCATCATACTTTGACGGCTCTTCTGATGAAAAGTCTGTAGAAGAAAACTGGAACTTCTTCAAAGACTCTTTGAAGGAAGTCATGTCTCACATACCTCACAAGACAGTCAATGGAAAACCAAGTCATCCTTACATCAACCGGCCTCTTATCAGAGAGATGAACAAAACGGACAAGCTCTACCACAGAGCTAGAGCTATAAATAATGAGCAACATTGGTCAACCTACACAAAGAAACGAAATGAGGTAGACAAAATGAAACGACAGTCATTTAAAGAATACTTAAAAGATTTAGGCTCGAGTTTGAAGACGGATCCAAAGAGGTTTTGGGGATATGTCAAGGCACAAAGAAGAGAGACCCTTGGTATTCCTACATTGAAGGATGGAAACCAGCTCTGTTCAACTGACAAGGAAAATGCAAACATCTTGCTGACAACAAGGTATTGATTGATAATCAGCATGGTTTTCGCCAGAAGCTGTCTTGTGAAACTCAGCTAGTAGAAGCAGTGGACGACTGGGCCTGTAACATCAACAGTAAACACCAAACGGATGTAATCCTGCTAGATTTTAGCAAAGCCTTTGACCGGGTAGATCACATGAAGCTTCTGTACAAGCTGGATTTCTGTGGCATCCGAGGACCTACTCTTCACTGGATAAAGGGATTCCTCTTGGGAAGAACTCAAGTCGTCTCAGTGAATGGATCACAATCTGCACCAGCAGAGGTCTTGTCGGGTGTACCACAGGGGTCAGTTCTGGGACCAGCTCTCTTTCTACTCTACATCAATGACATTGGGGAAGGAATTAAGTCCACATTCAGACTCTTTGCCGATGATCGTGTACTTTATCGCTGCATCAAATCAAAACAGGATCAACTCGCCCTTAACGAAGACCTCCAGAAGATGAACCAGTGGGCAGAGTCATGGAACATGAAGTTCAATGTCAAGAAGTGTTCTCATCTCACGATCACACTAAAACGACAGCCACTTCTCCACACATACAACATCAAAGATCAAGTGATTTCCAAAGTGAAGACAGCAAAATATTTGGGAGTGGTCATATCTGAAAATCTAAGCTGGAACAGCCATGTTGAACAAGTCCGTACCAAGGCAGCAATAACTCTTGGCCTGGTCAGAAGAGCTCTTGGTAACAGACAAGTGAAGGAGATTGAAGCGTACAACCAGTTAATACGACCTCAACTGGAGTATGCATCATGTGTGTGGAACCCATGGACTGAGAGGGGTGTGCAGATGGTGGAAAGTTTCCAGCGGCAGGCTGCGCGGTTTGTCATGAGCGACTACCGCAGGGAGTCCAGTGTAACCCACATGCTGACTACCCTAGGCTGGAACACCTTACAGCAGAGGCGACTTCTGTGTCAAGCTGAAATGATGCACAACATTCACCATGGGATTGTTAACATCAGTTTCCCTCTGCACATCACTCCAGTCACATCCCGTCATCAACTTCGCACACATCGCCTTTCTTACCATCAGCCGAAGTGTCGAGTTGACTGTTACCTGTACAGTTTCTACCCAAGATCCATTCGACTTTGGAACATGCTCCCCTTACCTATAGTAATGCTACTAAACACCCAGAGTTTCAGGGATGCAGCCATGCCCAACATCATACAGATGGCGGCGCCTCCCACTCTGCGGACACTTTAAACACAACCAACAGAAAATGCACCTGTACAGTAGCACCAAGCACCTGTAAATAAAACATCACATCCACGCACTTCACTGGCACTGCACTGCACTGCCTCTCCAGGACAGCACCGAATGGCGCTTTTAAGGAGATATTTTCTTCAAGTATCAAGTATTGACGTCGATCCAAAATCCTGCCGATGTCAGAATGGGCAACAATGAATCAAATCGGCTTATAGTCATTAAGTTGATGTTGAGCCGATGTCAATAATCCGACATGAATATGACATGTGCAATGTGACGTCGTGCTAATATCGCGCCGATGTCGGAAAAGATAGAAATTTAGGAAGTCGGGAAATGGTAGTAAAATTGATGTTGGTCTGATGTTATTAATTCGACATCAATGTGACCTCATTAATATGATGTCAAGCCGTTGTAAGAACTTGTAGCAATGACAAAACTCGGAAAAATGTTTATTACATTGATGTTGTGGCGACGTCAGTGATTATACATGAATATGACATCTCAATAATGACGCCATAGCGATATAATGCCGATGTCAGAACTGGCAGCATGAAACAAGCCGGCAAATGGTCACCAGTTCCGACATCGGTACAACATTGACCCAACGTCATATTTGAGCTGTCATATTTATGTATATTTAATAAAATAAGCCCAACATCAATTTTACAATCTATGACCAACCTCTTAATTTGCTACCAGTTCCAACATCGGCGCGATATTAGCCCGACGTCATATTTGAGATCTCTTATTCTTGTCGGATTAATGACATGGGCACGACATTAATTTAATGACCATTTGATGTAATGACCATTTGCCGACTTGTTCCATTGATAACGGTTTTGACATCGACGGGATAACGGTTTGACATCATATTTCAGATCTCTAATTAATTACATCGGCCCGACATCAAATTTAAAACCATTTATTATAACGAACTCTTAAATTGCTACCAGCTCTATCATCGGCACACTGTCGAACCGACGCCATATTTTAGATGTCATATTTATGACGGATTAATGACAGGACATTAATTTTACCATTTTCCGACTTGTTCCGTTGCTGAAGGTTCTGTCTCCGACGGAAAATATGTTTGCCGTCATAGTATAGATGTCTAATAAATTACATCTGGCTGACATCAAACTAAACACCATTTACAGAACTCTTAAATTGCTAACAAGTTCTAACATCGGCACAATATCGGACCGACATCAAATTTGGGGTCTCATATTCATGTCGCAGTATTGACATGGGCGCAACATCGATTTGATGACCATCTGCCTACTTGTTTTATTGCTGCCAATTCTGACATCGGCAGGATATCGGTGTGACGTCATAATTGAGATATCATATTGAAGTCCAATTAAAATCATTGGCTCGACATCAATTTCACAACCATGTACCGACCTCTTAAATTGCTACCAGATCCAACATCATCACAATATCGGACTGACGTCTTAATAGAGATGTCATATTTATGTAGGAGCAATGACATCGGCCCGACATCTATTTAACAACCATTCACAGACCTTTAAAATTGCTATAAGTCCGACATCTGTGCGGTATAGGCCCAAAGTTGTATTTGAGTTGTCATATTTATGTTTAATTAATAACATTGGCCCGACATAAATGTTACAACCATTTACCGACCTCTTTAATTGCTACCAGTTCCAACATCGGCGCGAAATTATCCCGACGTCATATTGGAGATGACATATTCATGTCAGAATATTGACATCGGCTGAACATCGATTTCATGACTATTTGCCGACTTGTGTCATTGCTGCCAATTCTGACATCGACGCGATACCGATTTGACGTCATATTTGTGATGTCATTGATGTCCAATTAATAACATCCGTCCGACATCAATTCCACAACCATTTACCGATCTCTTAAAATGATATATACATCGGTACAACATTGGCCCAACGTCATATTTGAGATGTCATATTCATGTTGGTTTATTGACATCGGCCCAACATTAACATTACAACCCTCTATCGAGCTCTTAAATTGGTATCAGTTTCGGCATTTGTGCGATTTTAGCGCGACGTTTTTATTTGAGACGTATTTTTTTCGTCAGCTTAATGACATCGGCACGACATTCAACTACAACCATTTTCCGACTTATTTCATTTCCAAAAACCTCCAACTTAAATTCGACGTTGGCGTGATGTTGGCACGACGTCTGTTTGCCGACCGCGATCTTGCCGACGACCTGCCGACACCGGTCTGACGTCAGTTAGCTAGCTGGGTACTTATAATATTTTTGTTAACTTGCTTTGAGAATCTTGAATGAATTGAACTTGTGGATTATTTCAGATTCAACGCTCTGCAAATACTAATCATTACACAATATACATGCTAAGAAGAGGTGTATATTATACCGATTGCGACCTATGTTTGTAGGACGATAGGATAATAGGTCTAGGAGTAGGCAATAGGTGTAGGAATAGGATATTTATAGAATCATGATTTATGAATAAATGTGTGTAAAGGTTAAACATAATGCATGGATCGGACGTGGAATCTATGCATGTTTTCCAATTTCTTTTTACGTTTTTGATGTTGGTCGTACGTTGGCCATTTGACATTGGGCCATTGTCAAATTTTGATGTTGGTCCAGCATCAGAAAATGACGTTGGGCCAATGTTGGGTTAGCGGGCATTCAAACGTCGGGCGAACGTCAAGATTTGATGTTGGGCCAACGTCAAGATTTGATGTTGGGCCATTGTCAGAAATTGACATTTGCCCGACATCACAAAATGATGTTGGGACAATGTTTGGCTGGCGGACATTTTAACATCGGGCCAACGTCAGAACTTGATGTTCTCTCAACGTCAGGAATCGATGTTGGGCCTACGTTAGAACTGACATTGGGCCATTGTCAATACTTGATGTTGGGCCGAAATCGCAAAATGACGTTGGGCCAGCATTAAAAAAAGACGCCGAGCTGATGTTGGGCTGGCGGACATTTTTACGTCGCGGTGACGTCGCATGTCGCATGTTGGCCCAACGTCCCCTTAAAACGAAAATGACATCGGCCCAACGTTGGCACGACGTCAGGTGGCTAGCTGGGGGCGTACTGTGGGGGGGGGGGGGGGGGGGCTTCAATCATGGCTTATATCTAATTCGATACCAGTCATTGAACAAAATGTATTTCTTTAGACAAGATAACTCAGATTTTACTTCATGTCAAGTAAAATTTCCGTCCGAAGTATGCATCAGATTGCATAATTTCAAGTAAAACATTGCAAAAACACCCTTACCGGGCACGGATGGACACCCCCTACTATCACCCTCCCCCCTCTCGGTCGCTTCGCTCCCTCGGGAATCAGTCTTGTCTACGTCTGGAATAGTTTGTTAGTGTTGTTGTATCATACATAATGTGCACCGTTAAACTGTATAATATGTCACTTTGCTATTATTATTTTGGGGTGCATATTTTTTTGTTTTCTTCATGAAACAAATAAAAACTCTTTTCCGGTTGGTAGAATCATGACACACTTATCCACATTATAGTAGATTTCGTCAAGTCAGAATTTCGTTTACAGGTATGCATTAGATTGCACAGTTTCAAGTCCAAAAAGTCCAAGTCCCACACCCTCCCACCGCTCAGTCGCTACGCTCCTTCGAGCTTGGTCGCTTCGCTCCCTCGCAAAAATTGGTTATGCCCCCCACAAGTTTTGCCTATTACGCCACTGATCATCGTGATTATCATTAACATCATCACCATCGTCATAATCATCGCCATTAACGATGAACATTATCATCACCATCACGATTGTTACTACAGTACTCTAGAAGAGGGATGCACTCACTGGAAGAAGAAGAAGTTACCGGTATTATCATTATCATCATCATCATCTCTATCATTGTCATAAACGATGATTATTATCATCACCATCATCATCATCATGACAATATACGATGACCATCATCATCACTCAAATATTCATCATCATGACTAATCAATATGTTCATGCTCCGAGGGTGCTTCATATATTACATGGGCGGTGCCCCTAGGTTTTATTCATGCTCTGAGGGGGCTCCCCAACATAAGGATGAAGCCCCCAGTCTTTTGAGAGGGTCTTTAAAGCGATGGGCGGTGCCCCCAAGCTTCGGGTATGATCAGAGGGGGCTCCAACAAATAAGGACGGAGCCCCCAGTCTTCTAAGAGGGTCCATAAAGCAATGGGCGGTGTCCCTAAGCTTTATCATGCTCTGAGGGGGCTTTCCAATATAAGGACGGCAAATTACAATGGATATATGTGCTTTTGTTGTATTGATTTAGCAACAGTTAGTTATGTTGAGCCCGGTTTAAGTTGAATGCACACCAAATTGGATTATCGTGAGCATAAGACCATGGTATTGTTTTGCAGACTCGACTAGCCTGTCTTATTTGGATGTGTATAATATAAATTAGTAATATCATTTGTGAAGTGAGTGGTAACACTTACACGGACAGTACAGTGGCAGCTAATTTCTAGACTAGAGCAACATTTTTAATATAATTATGGGTTAAATTGTATTATTTGTTTTCAATTTTAAGGGAATTTGTCTGACAACTAATCACACGTATCGAAAAAATAGTTTATCCCTTGTCATTTAGTTCCGAACTAACTAACACGAAGAGGTGTAGAGGAAATGAACCATGATGTGGGGAGCATTCATTATTTGTTAGAAAAGTATTATGAACATTTACCTAAGGTCTGGTTAGCATACTAAAATTTGATACCAATGCAACTTCTAACAAGGTAATTTTCTACTACTTGGGGTCGTAAGGAGAAAGGTCAAAGGTCACATGGCAACTTAGATATTTACGAGTTAGTCACTATTTCTATACTTATTGTCAGTTATCATACTTCAAGAAATAATGTCCGGATGGCAATCAAACTTGGTACATGTATCGAATGTATGATGGATCATTTGATTTATACTTATAATCGTGCGTGTTTTTTTTGCGTGTCCCTTTTTTGTAATTTATAATTATGCTGTTCTGCGTTTTCTGTATTCTCGTGTTTGTGCATATTAATGAAATGCCTGCCAATTGTGTGTATTTTCGTTGTACCGTACCATAAATCTGTGCATGTATGTGAATGTACACGAACACGTATTGAAGTGATGCAAGATGGTTACAGCTCGTTGTTCCGAAGGTTCGTTAATCCGAAAATGAAATGAGGTTCGTTTATCAGGAAATTAAATGAGGTTCGTTAATCCGAAAGATATAATACGAATCCCATATCATGTTCGGATTAACGAAGCCTATTTCCTTTTCAGACTAAGGAATCTCATTTAATTTTCGGATTAACGAACCTTTTGAAAATCGAACCCGATTTTATTTTCGAATAAACGAACCTTCGGAATATCGAACCCTATTTCATTTTTGGATAAACGGACCTTCGGAATAACGAACCTTTATACGGATTAGATAACCCTATTTCATTTTAAGGACAACCCTCAGGTTAACCCTCAGATAAAAGAACCCTCAGGAGGTTAACCCTCATATTAACGAACATTCGATATTTGTGAGTTCGAAGAAACTAACCTTCGGAATATCGACCCTTTGGAATAACAAACCTTCGCAATAACGAGCCGCACCCATGTGAGATATGTTAGAATGGCGTGTTTATATCATTAATATCCGAATGTCGTTTGGGATTTGAGAGCGCTTCGAAAAATAATTAATTTGTGAGGTAATGAAAAAACTAAGTTTAATAGTTGGAAGAGCACGTAATCTTAAAGGTAAAACAAACGTTATTTGATCCAAATCGGTTGAGAAATAACTAAAATATAATTCGGTTTGAATAAATGTGTTCATAAAAAGTATTTATTCGATGATTTTACCAAACAAGTATATATCGCCTGATTTTGTTTTCTAAACAAAATTACTAAAGAGGTTTTTATATTGTTATTGATGATATCTTTATTGAATGATTGTTTAAAGGGGTAGATTAGTTTTGGTAAGGCTGAACTTAAGTAGCTAAAACCTGCACAGTAACATTATAAACTAATAGTTATAACTCCACCATGCTCGAAAGGTATACAAAATTACAAACGACTAAGTAAAAAGCCTGTTATCATTCAAAATGAGCCATTCAAACACAAGAGGGCGTTTTTTTTAAAGGCATTGGTTTCAACCATTTTTCATACAAAATTATGCATGTGATGTTTTATTGATATAATGATTAAATAGCGAGATCATCAACAACTATTTAAAAAACGCTTTTGAAACTTTTTGAAAAAGTGCAAGCATTTAAATCTTTTTTTCTAAAAATCATCTAATTATTTGGGCCCCAAATAATTATAAGATCAGATATATGTATTGATATTTCAGCCGTTTCTGGGTCGATTTTGACCAAATAAAGTTTATTCTGCCATTAAAATTGCATGTTCTCTCAAATTCGACATTCAGTTTTTCATTGCCTCACAAAAAAATTGTGATGTGCAGCGCCCTCTCTACCAAAACTAAACTACCCCTTTAAAAAAAAATCACAACATATCATAACTGTGTACACAGCATACATTATCCACTTGCTGTTAGAAGTTGGTTCATGAATTATCGCATTTATTTACATTCTCTATCGGAAATATCTCCTCTAAACTCAGTTAACTGACTATAATAGCAAAGAGTCAAGCCCAATAATAATTAATGGGCACTCGCCGATGATTATATACCATGGATACTTCGCAAATAAGGGATGGAAAAATTCAACTCGCTGTTGGGATAATTATACACACCTACCGAACTACCATGAGTGATCTGTTTGGTTGATTACATGTCAACCGAAGCGTAATGAAATAACCAGTATTCACTGATAACATAATTTTGTTTCTCTTTCTGATGATATATTTGATGGTATATATCACGAACAATGTAGAAATGTACCACCTGGTTCGATATCAATGCTACGTTAATGATCTTGAATTGAATCACTGAACTAGTACGGCATCGTCGCCATACTGGCGCCTATCGTATAAGGCTATTTTCAAGCATTGTTACCGTTTGACAATCACTTCATACGTTTACAGAGAGTCAAACATAGTAGTTTTGACTGGTAAGGCACTATATCAATACGTCGAACAGTTGACAGGAATCGTCCAAACGATGATACAAAGTCCAAATTGGCATGTGCATTACTCGATCTTAGTTCAATTTAAAAACAAGCAAATCCTAAATTAAAGGGATAGTACATTGTTGGTCAAACTGACTTTTACTTACAAAAACTTGCACTATGCATAACACTACAAACTAATAGTGATAACTCCACCATGCTCGAAAGGTATACAAACTTACGACTAAGTAAATAGCATTTGATCATTCAATAAGAGCTGTTAAAACACAAGAAGGCACTCTCTAAAAACGCATTCATTTTTTTTCTTCAGATAAACAATTTAAAAGCTCATTTCCAAAACGTGATCAATTTACCTTTTTGCACAAATCTATGCTCAATCACCATTCACAACATCTGGCACAGCTTTATTAATTTTAAATTAGAAACATGAACATTTAACGACATCAACATTACTTTGTTTCCATACCGTGTTGAATTCATTTTACTTTATTTCCAAAACCTGATATATCCATCAGAGCAACTCCTTCCCCGAAGGACCAATCAGCGAACAGCATTGTGACCTATTTTTGACCCCGTGTGGAGTGTGTGGCGCGTGTGTGCATTTTACCTGGCCATTAACATTTCCCCCGCCAAACGAAGTTTGAAATGGGGTATATAGGAATCAGCGGACGGTCGGGCGGGCGGTCGGTCGGTCCGTTGCAAAAGGTTTGCGGAGCGAACAGTTTTGGGATAATTTTTATGAAATATGGTACCCTTACCCAGCTAGCCACCTGACGTCGGGCCGATGTCGAAAGTTGTTGGCCGGATGTCGGCATATCGCGGTTGGCTCGAAGTTAAAATGTCCGCCAGCCCAACATCGTCACCACGTCATTTTGTGATACGTCAATTTCTGACAATGGCCCAACATCAACTCATGACATTGGACCAACATTACATTATGATGTGGGCGCGAGGTTAAAATGTCCGCTAGCCCAACATTGTCCCAACATCATTTTGTGATGTCGGGCAAATGTCAATTTCCGACAATGGCCCAACACCAATTCCTGACATAGGACATATATCAAATTCTGATGTGGGCTCGACGTTAAAATGTCCGCCAGCCCAACATCGTCACCACGTCATTGTGTGATACGTCAATTTCTGACAATGGCCCAACATCAACTCATGACATAGGACAGATATCAAATTCTGATGTTGGCTCGACGTTAAAGTGTCCGCCAGCGCAACATTGTCACCACGTCATTTTGTGATATTGGCATAACGTCAATTTCCGACAACCCAGATAACAATGCTACGTTGGCCCAACGTAGTCTATAGTCGGCACCGTCGCGGTTGGCAAAACAACGTTAAGCCAACGTTGGCCTAAGGTAAATTTACAACCACATTTTTGCAGTCGGCGAGCTGACGTTAAAACGACGTTAAGCCAACGTCGTATGTTGACTGTTGGCAAACTGATTGGCAAATGTACGTTGAAACAACGTTGGGTGATAGTTGGACGAACAATCATATTTCTATGGTCGAAAAACAAACGTTGGGCCAACGTTTCGCCTACTACGACATTGTGTCGATGAGTGGCGTTGGATATTGGTTGGCTTGTGAACGTCAGACCAATGTTAAATACACAACCACATTTCAACGGTTTTATAGTCAACGTTGGGGCAACGTTTCGCCGACTACAATATTCGGTCAATGAGTGGCGTTAGATATTGGTTGGCTAGTTGACGTCAAACCAACGTTTGACAAACAACCACATTACGACGGTAGGCAAGCCAACGTTGGGCCAACATTTCGCCTACTACAACATTCGGCCAATGCGTGGCGTTGGATATTGGTTGGCTAGTTGACGTCAGACCAATGTTTGACAAACAACCACATTTCGACAATAGGCAAGCCAACGTTGAGTCAACGTTTCGCCTACTACGTAATTACGTCAATGAATGGCGTTACAAATTGGTTGGCTAGCTGACGTCAAAGCAACATTTGACAAGCAACCACATTTCGACGGGAGGCAAGCTAACGTTAGGCCAACGTTTCGCCTACTACAACATTCGGTCAATGAGCGACGTTGGATATTGGTTGGCTAGCTGACGTCAAACCAACCTTTAACAAACAACCACATTTCGACGGTAGGCAAGCCAACGTTAGGCCAACGTTTCGCCTACTACAACATTCGGTCAATGGGCGACGTTGGATATTGGTTGGCTAGTTGACGTCAAGCCAACCTATATCAAACAACCACATTTCGACGGTAGGCAAGCCAACATTAGGCCAACGTTTCGCCTACTACAACATTCGGTCAATGAGCGACGTTGGATATTGGTTGGCTAGTTGACGTCAAACCAACCTTTAACAAACAACCACATTTTGACGGTAGGCAAGCCAACATTAGGCCAACGTTTCGCCTACTACAACATTCGGTCAATGAGCGACGTTGGATATTGGTTGGCTAGTTGACGTCAAACCAACCTTTAACAAACAACCACATTTTGACGGTGGGCAAGCCAACGTTAGGCCAACGTTTCGCCTACTGCAACATTCAGTCAATGAGCGACGTTGGATATTGGTTGGCTAGCTGACTTCAAACCAACCTTTAACAAACAACCACATTTCGACGGTAGGCAAGCTAACGTTACGCCAACGTTTCACCTACTACAACATTCGGTCAATGAGCGACGTTGGATATTGGTTGGCTAGTTGACGTCAAACCAACCTTTAACAAACAATCACATTTCGACGGTGGGCAAGCCAACGTTAGGCCAACATTTCGCCTACTACAACATTCGGTTAATGAGCAACGTTGGATATTGGTTGGCTAGTTGACGTCAAACCAACCTTTAACAAACAACCACATTTCGACGGTAGGCAAGCCAGCGTTAGGCCAACGTTTTGCCTACTACGTAGTGTCGTTATTGGTTGGTTGAATGAGATTTGGCCAACGATGAAATGATAGCAACAGAATTATGATACAATTGATGAATACTTATTATTAATCATAACATTTTCCCGCTCAATTTGACACTTTTTCAATCGAAATCATTCAAATTCACGCATTGTCGTGTAATTGTTGGAATCGGTCTTTCAAATTCCGAATAAGTGCATACGCATAAGCTTTCATGAATAGACACCCGAGTAAATTAATTACGGGCACTACCCAGCAAACACAAAACGTTTACAAAACGTTTTTATTAGGTCACGTAGGTCTTCGTCTTTAATCAACGTTTACAAAACCTCTACAAAACGTTTCTATTAGGTCACGTAGGTCTTCGTCTTTAATCAACGTTTAAAAAAACGTTCTTAAAACGTCTCCAGCGTCCGACAGGGTTTCTGCTGGTCCTTGCACTTGAAAGCAAATACATGAAAGGTTTTTTATTGTTTTTTTGGTAACGTTTAAACAACGTTTTAAAAAGGTCCATTTGGCACGTTTTAAAAACGTTTTCAATCTTCCACAAATACACGTTTTAAAACGTTTTCACATAACGTCCAAATAACCAACTTTGAACCTGTTTAGAACGTTCAGAAAACGTTCAATTGTTAGTTGGGTAGCATTCACAAATGTGCAGCCAAATAATCGTTTTAATGAAATTATAATTTATAATGAAAATACAAATAAGATAATAATAATGTTTCGATTTATATAGCGCCTAATAAAGATATTATTACCCCGGTCATCGGGGGGTCATCGGACACACTCACAATCAATCCACACGTGCACTTTCTGATCCCTTGGGAGCAAGGCATGCTGGTCAATATGGCGCAGTCCACGATATAATGGTAGAACGCAGCAATATTGGATTAATTGTCTTGCTTAATTAAGGACAAACGAGAACGCGAACATTTTGCCACACCACGTCTACAAATTTTCACGGTTCAAGTTATGTTATTATATTATGAACACCACTACACCAGTATGGTTTCAGAGCAGGCTGATGAATGCGAAGTTTATATAGCATTGATCAATTTAATTCATTAACTGTGTACGAATCAGTGACAAAAATGCTGGAAGTGTTACAAACAGAATCTTCTTAGATTTCGCAAAGGACTAACAACACTTTTCCCTATAGTACATGTTCATGTTCATGAAATTCGCATAGACTTTGTACACATCCAACTCGGTGCCCGTGGTCAAGGGGTATTTATCCGATATCACTCTAACTTATGATGTTTTTTCTTCTTGATTACCGATTACATTATGGAGTTTCAAAATGATCTGTAGTGGTAGCAGCGTTTTTCCTCATTTGTATAAACGATTTCCAAACCTACGTTATTATTTCCATTTGGGATTGTTTGCAGGTGATTTTTAGCCGGTTTCTCACTATTTAGAGAGTATTTACACATAGATTTAAATGTAATGAGGTCAAATATTGACGCATTTCATATAGGTGTAAAGAAAATATATTATACCAAATTCATGCTTTTTAGAAATCGTTACCGACAAAACAGTTTTTTGGTATCAAGGATTCGTATTAAAGGATAGTTGAGTTGAGTTTTGGTATATAGAGGCCGTTACACAATATTTGTGTGAGATAATAAAAAACGGAGTGTCGAGTTTGAAAGAGGATACAATTGTAATGACAGAATAAACTTAATTTGATCAAAATTGTTTCAGAAAAGCCTAAGATATCCATAAACCTAACATTTTAATAAATGTAGGGAACGGACAATATAACTTTGAATCGTCCGCTAACAAATTTCAAAATTGCTTCTTCTTTTTAGAAAGGTACTATTAAAGATGTTTTTGAATAATTGTTGATTTATTTTTAATAGTTAAAACCAATATGTTTTTAATGAGCATCCTCCTGAGTTTTAACGTCTCTTTTTTAATGGAAACATGCTTTTTCTTAGTCATTTGTAATTTGTTGTGTTATTAATTTCGAGCATGGTGGAGTAAGTTATAACTGTTTGTTTGTAATGTAATGACGCAGGTTTTAGTTACTAAAGCTCAGGTTAACCAAATCTGAACTCTCTTTATCAAAACTCAACTATCCTTTTAATGAAAACACAAGTGGATTGCACTTCATTTGTAGTAATATAGATACAAATATTACGAAAAAAAGATTGAACCACTGCTATATATTTCACGGGGAAAATTGATTAACAAAATGCAAGATAGCTAAATCAAGACAGATATAGGGAAACAGTCCATTTCATACATTGGGGCAGTAATTTTAGATGAACCTCCATGCGACTTAAAATGTACAATGTCACGAAATGGATTTCTTAAATTGTACAATAATTAAAATATATTTTAATTATGTTCTACCAACAATGTATGAAAACGTTTTTGGAACATTTTGGATTGTTGTAATATTATCGATAATACAATGTGCAGTATATACTTGTATTGCTTATATAGGTGTTCAAGGGCTAGTTTTGACTAATATACTATGCAATGTCTATCCTTTTTTAATAAATGACGGGAAATTGTGAAATATTGTACATTATATGATTTTGTTAAATTTGTAAATTGCTATCGGGGTTCATGATCGATTATAAACGATCATAATAGTGAACAGAAAAATTCCTATTTTTGCTATTATTTGTATTGAAAACAGTGTTATCATGTCCCTGTTTTCTATATAATTTGTTGTAATATTATCGATAATATAATGTGCAGTATATACTTGTATTGTTTATATAGTTGTTCAAGGGCTAGTTTTGACTAATATACTATGCAATGTCTATCCTTTTTAATAAATGACGGGAAATTGTGAAATATTGTACATTATATTATGTTGTTGAATTGGTAAATTAATACAATTAAATTAAATTTTATTAACAAAATATTGGGGGTGCAAAGCCCCCTCTTTATTCACTTTGATACACCTATTAATTAGTGATTTATGATCGGTAAAGGTTCGTTCCGCAATCGATCCCAATGCGTCGTAAGTGGGCCGACATTGGGGGATTTCAAGTATGGTGTTTAAGGCCGGTGTTAGTGTTTATTACACACAAACGCCAGTTTTATAAACACTAACACCAGCCCTAAACACCATACTTGAAATCACCCATTGGGCCAACGCAGAATTGCTATCGGGTTTCATGATCGATTATAAACGATCATAATAGTGAACAGAAAAATTCCTATTTTTGCTATTATTTGTATTGAAAACAGTGTTATCATGTCCTTGTTTTTCTATATAATTTATAAAACTATAAATGACAACTGAATAATAGTCTTATGAATATGATTCAAAGGCTGTATTTTAGAATCTACTCTCGGCAATTACTAACTATTAACAAATGTACATAGTATGTATAGGTATATATATACTAAGTCGATTGCATAGTATATTGTTAAGACGATAGTATAGGATAGGATAGAATGATAGGTGTAGGATAAGGATGTACTCTCTTAATGTTTTGGAGTGGAAATCCACTCTTTTGTCCACTCCTTAGGGAGCCATATTAGTGACCACTTCGTTTGGAGTGGAATCCACTCCTAACCCAGAGTTGACCCCCTTTTCACTCCAAACTAGAGTGGAAATTGTCCACTCTTTAAGGAGTTGAGATCCACTCCATTGTTCACCCCCCAGGGAGCCATATTAGTGACCACTTCGTTTGGAGTGGAATCCACTCCTAACCCAGAGTTGACCCCCTTTTCACTCCAAACTAGAGTGGAAATTGTCCACTCTTTAAGGGAGTTAAGATCCACTCCCTTGTTCACTCCTTAGGGAGCCATATTAGTGACCACTTCGTTTGGAGTGGAATCCACTCCTAATGCAGAGTTAATGTTGTTTTAACTCTCATTCTGGAGTGGAAATCATACAAGCTGGATGGGGCGATTACAAAATCTATCAATTTGGGGTTTAGATATTCATCCACATGCACATATACATGTTAACAAACATACGCACATAAACACACATAATGTCCCATATAGGCATACACTAATTCTTACATTGAAAATGCAGTTTGTGGAACAAAATATAATGGAAATAATTTGTTGTGTTCAATGGAACAATGTATCGTGCACACATGCTGTGTGATGGTTCACATTTTGCTGGAATGAGCCCCAAAGGAAATCAAAACAATAATTTGCAAAACTATTTTAGGGTATTAACAAGGTAATTGATTGTATCTTTTTTCCCCCTCGAAAAATAACATACAAAAACAATGTACTAGCAATAGAATAGAATGATTTGCCTTGCCCTCATGTTTTAGTGAAAACAAAAGGTGAACCACTGCCCATTGGGCATACATTGTTTTTATGGGGTACACAACAACATTATGCTACAGTGAAACCTCTTTACAAAAAGATCCTTGCGATTAAGACAATCACCTTGTTATAAAACAAAGGGTTAAAACATTTTTTTTTAAACAACGGCTGGGACAAGCAAAATGACTTTGTTATAAATGGTTTGTTTTATCAGAGCTCTTTGTAACGAGGTTACACTGTATTCACTCTTCTACTTCAATTCTAAACTTTCTAAGACATATTAACTTTCCTGATCAAAGACATTTTAATTTCCTTTTAATTCAATTTGAAATATAAACATTAAAATACACATTGTACATATATATATAAAAACACACAAGCATCAAACAATCTACAAGTTCATGCAAAACAGCAATGTGTGAAGAGATATTTGCAATACAACACAACTTGGGAAATCTAATTACCTTAGTAATATCATGTTTCAGAACAAGATGATTTCAATATTGGTTAGTCTAAAAAGACAAAGACTACTGGTGGCCAGTTAAACCGTTTTGCACATGCAGAGATATTATTTTGTTTCCTTTCACAGTCAACCCTCTAGTTCTGCTAAGGAATTAGGACAATTAAAGGGCTGCTTGCCATTTCAGTAATATAATCGGTCACCAGTAATACAATGTTCATCACAAGTTTCAAGAACAGTTGGATATAAATTGTAACATTATCACAATACATTTAAAGGAATAATTTAGTTTTGGTTTACTTTACAGGGCCCTTTTATCAATATGTGAGATAATGAACAACTATGTGAAATGGCACACAATGTTAGAGACAGTGTGGACTTTGTTTCATAATAATCTGTTCAGAAACAGGTCTAAAATTCATAAATACATCCAATAGGAATACATGTTGGGGACCAACCGTTGGGCAATAATTTAACAGGATAGTATACAATTTTGGAGAAGCAAACGAAAAATTAAAACTTGTAAGTTACCATTAAAACAATTACAATAATACTTATATACAACAACATAATCATGCAGCCTTTCATAAAACAGTGGGCCCAAGTCCTAAACATCACGTTTTAGCCCAAGCAATGTTCATCCCAATCTTAAGAAGTCTTTTTTCTTCACATTGGAAGTTAATTCGATTAAAAAAAAAAAAATTGTTCTTCATGCATTATACCTAACAAATTATCACACCACCTTGCAAAAGGTAAGAAACAGTTGGCAGATAATTGATCTATATGCAGGACATTTTAATATCATAGTTAAAGCCTTTACATAGGGACATGTTCATGTTTCCTGGATTTAATCTGGCCCCTCACATACTTCTACTTCTACTTGGGTACTCGACAGGGTCCATCAGTCAGGACGTAGAGTCGAGGGGAACCGGTGAGGCAGATCTGTATCAAAATTGGATTGATTCTGGCTTCGGGGGCAGCAATGTCTTGAGCTACAGTAGTACACAGTCAAACATGTGTATAGTGTGACCACCTACTGAAAACTAGAAAAGTGGCCATTGTAGAAGGTTGGTGACTACTACAGGCATGTTCTTGTAGGCCTATGTATTTAAAATGTATGGATTCATGAGCAAGGAAGGTGACAAAACTTCTTCCTTTTGAAAAGTAATTTCAAGTTTATATTTTATACAAAAATTCAACCAAACCATGCAGTTCAACGTTCACATTCCATATCATAATCGCATATCCTCCGGGTTGTGGCCTGTGTCGCGAACGCCATGATCGTTGGGCTAGCTATAAGTGTCAGCTCTGCACGGACTCTGAAAGCTGGTGTTCGGTTCACTGAAGTTGGTTTCGTCAAGGGTATACTGTCGAAGCCGCATTCACGGTTGCTTCGCTGGTCTTCGAGTCACTCGTTTTCTTTGCGGTTGTCTCGCTCGTCTTTGCGGCTGCCTGTTCGTCTTCGTGCTTGTCTTTGCTCGTCTTCGTGGTCATCTCGATCGTCTTGCTGGTCGTCTCTGTCATCTAGGCACTTGTCTCGCTCATATTTGCGACTGTTTCACTCGTCTTCGTGGTCGTCTTACTCATCTTCGCTTGTCTTCGTGGTCGTCTTGCTGGTCGTCTCTGTTATCTTGGCACTTGTCTCGCTGGTCTTTGCGGCTGCTTAGCTCGCCTTTGTTCATCTTCGAGGTCGTTTTGCTCGTCTTGATGGTTGTCTCTGTCGGCTTTGCACTTGTATCGCTCGTCTTCGTGCATGTCTAGTTTAACTGCGCGGTTGCCTTTCTTCATTGTATTGTAGGCTGGCACACTGCTTACGTAAATGTTGCAGCTGGGTGTGTCATCGGGTATCCCTTTGATCCCAGCTGTCGTTCATCTGGGATGCAGTGTGTGTCGGTGGGTGATATTTCAAATCTGCAATCAAATGAAAATATGAGAACAAAAAAAAATCATTTGTACAACCATTAAAAATGTATGGTGACTGACAGACAGTGGCGTAGCTACAGTGGGGCACGGGGGGGGGCACCCCCCCCCCCCCCCAATAATTCTGAACAAACAATAGAAAACATAAGGGGACATTTTTGGAAAAAAACAAAGAAATACATAAGGTGTGCCCCCCCCCCCCCCCCCCCCCCCCACCCAATCATTCCGACCACGCTACGTCACTGCTGACAGATCAAAACAAATGCAGACCTCCAAAAGGGACAGTTTACCTACTATAAGGCCTAAACATATTTGAGAGGAACATTTACCTTAGAAATACACATTTAAGAAATGGAATACAGTACCCAAGGTATTTAATTAATAATTATATATGCGCCACGGCGCGTATATTTGATAAGTCTGTAATTAAGACTAGCAACACTTACATTATTAAATATTTTGATTGTGAACTTAAACTTTGGCTCGAAACGGAAGATTAACAAGAATGGATTAATTCACAAACCAGGTAAAGTTATAGATTAGTGTTGACTACTTGACAGTGTTACTGATTCGATATGATTCTTGTGATGATGAGTTGAATAATGAGTGTCGTATTGTTGTTATTGATGTATTGCATTTAGAACGACAGTGCAGTTGACATAGCGCTGCGTTAATTGTACGACGCACAACACAGATATTTGCGTAGGCAGATACGGGTATAAACGTTTGTTACAAAGCTTTCTGAAATTGTTTATTAAATTCCTCTTTATTGTCAAATGATATGACAATGTTATATACCAGATAGTTAAGATTGATATTTGTTACAAAGTATGTGAATAGTTCAGAAGCGATACTTTGCTTTCAAAGGTTAGAAATTAGCATGTTTATTACCGTAGTTATAGCGACTCCAAAACACATGATATGCAAATTACGCTAGCTCATTTGCATATTCATGAGCATCTTCCGGAGCCAGTAATTGATTAGAAACAACCTTTATTTGTAGTTTTCTGTTATTTAAATGCAAAGTATGAGATAAATTATAGCTTATATGATAGATATTTGAATTGTTAAGAAAGCTTGATATATGAATTGATATATTATGTATAGATGAGCTACAAATAAGGGAATTTGTAAGGAATTTGTGCATGAATTTACTTGAAACGGACTCTGTGACTGTGAGTGATCGGCGCGCGCGCGTTTAGTGGTAATTGTGTTTGCTAGTTGTGGATTTTGATTAAATTATAACTCAAGGAATGGGTTATGTGCTTGGAAATATAGCTGGTATGAAAGCCAAGGAAATATTAAATTATATAGTGAAGTTGATGAATAAGTGATGAAGTCTTTAGACTATTTGGATATATTCAGCAATAAAACGAGCCGGTTTGGTATTTCCACTACGCGCACTAGGCTAGCGTATCACTGTCTATAATATTGAAAGAAACCACCCTGAACCACCCGGCACCAGTAAGATATTGAGGATAATTTGCAAGATGAGTCAGTTTTCACCCGATTATTCTGTTCATCTATAATCTTTAGAACTTAGAGAATATTTCAGTATACTAATTACCTGAACATGTTGCAAGGGAAATTATGTTTCAACTATTTAATCGCTTGACCATCATTTTTGACAAGTCACACCCGTGTACAAACACACACACACACACGCGCGCACTTACATTGGTGCGCGCCGTAACGTTTGCGTTGTGATTGCAAATTGGCGTATAAATGAAAGCCGAAAGTGAAAGATTGATTTGTCTAAGTATAAACTTAAATCATGATAAAAACTCACCTTCAAGTGTTTTGCGGAAGTCCTCACTGAGTTCTCCTTTATTATAGAACCGTCTGAATGTGATTTCGATCTCCTAAATCTTCGATCTCCGACGTCCAAAATGATGACGAAGAGCGAGCTAGTACAGCGGTGCAAACAATTCCCGCATCGAATTAAATTTTCCTTATCGCGCCGTCGCGCGTGACGTGACTCAAAGACGATCACTGATTGGCTGCCTTAGTGGCTGTGTCTCGATTTTTGTTCAACTCGCTCTCGGAGTTGAAACGGTAACTCATACTATACTATCGCAAACGCCTATTCAACACGCGGCGGCGTCGATTTCAACTCTTTTCAGAGTCGATTTCAACTCTTTTCAGAGTTGAAACGCATGTCACTCGACAACTAGAGCGGAGAATCCACTCTTTCGCATTAAGAGAGTAGGATTTAGTGGTTGCATGACGGAAGTGTAAAAATTGTAACATCATGCAAGCCTATTAATCATTTTTTTTTAATTGTTCGTATTGTTGGCTAAAGGTTGGCTCAACGTTGGCTCAAGGTTGGCTCGATCTTGGCTCAATGTTGGCTCAAGGTTGGCTCAAGGTTGGCTCAAGGTTGGCTCAAGGTTGGCTCAAGGTTGGCCCAAGGTTGGCTAAACGTGGGCCCGATGTCATAATTAGCCAACTGAAAGGTTGGGCAAGGGTTGGGAAAACGTTGGCCCAACACTTGTACGACGTTGGCTTGTTGGGTTAGGCCAACGAGGGCCCATCGGCAAGAATGACGTGGGCAAAACGTCACGTTTTAACGTTGGCCCGACATTGACTTATATAGTCGTATTAACGTTGGGGTTTAGTCGGCTCAATGTTGGCCTGACGTCAGAAATAGCAAAATAAATGGTTGGGCAAACGATGGCTCAACATTGGCAATTGACGTTGGCGTATGGGGGTTGGGCCAACGAGGGCCCAGCGGCAGGAATGACGTGGGCTAGACGTCACGTTTTGACGTTGGCCCAACATGACCGCCTACATTGGGCCAACGATGGGCCAACGTAGCATTGTTATCTGGGAATGGCCCAACATCAACTCATGACATTGGACCAACATAACATTATGATATGGGTGCGAGGTTAAAATGTCCACTAGCCCAACATTGTCAAAACATCATTCTGTGATGTTGGCCCAACGTCAATTTTCGCCAATGGCCCAATATCACATCCTGACGTTGGGCCAACATCAAATTCTGACGTTGGCCCGACATTACAATGTCCGCCAGCCCGACATTAGCCCAACGTTATTTTTTATTGTTGGCCCAACATCAAATCTTGACGTTGGCCCAACATCAAATCTTGACGTTCGCCCGACGTTTGAATGTCCGCTAACCCAACATTGGCCCAACGTCATTTTTTGACAATGGCCCGAGGTCATTAATATGACATCTCCAATAAGAGGTTGACCTAATATAGCGCCGATGTTGGGACTGGTATCAATTTAAGAGGTCGCTACCCAGCTAGCCACCTGACGTTGTGCCAACATTGGGCCAATGTAAAAAGTCGTTTTAAGACGAAGTTGGGCCTACATTAAAAATCCGACGTCGCCGCGACGTAAAAATGTCCGCCATCCCAACATCAGCGCGGCGTTGATTTGTTTTAATGCTGGCCAAACGTCATTTTGCGATTTCGACCCAACATCAATTATTCAGTCAGTGGTCAGTCATGGTTGTGAAATTAATGTCGGGACAATGTTAGTAATGAGACAAGAATAGGACATCTCAATTTTGACGTCAAACCGAAATCATACGACGTCAGAATGGGCAGCAGTGAATCAAGTCGGCTAATAGTCATTAAGTTGATGTTGAGCCGTGTCAATGATCCGACATGAATATGACATCTCAATGATGACGTCAATGCGATATCCTGCCGATGTCAGAACTGACAGCAATGAAACAAGTCGGCAAATGATCATAAAAGTGATGTTGCGCCGATGTCAATAGTCGGACATGAATATGCCATCTCCAATATGACGTCGGGCTAATATCGCGCCGATGTCGGAAAAGATAGCAATTAAGGAGGTCGGTAAATGGTAGTAAAATTGATATCGGTCCGATGTTATTAATTAGACATGAATGTGATAAATATGTCAGGCGGATGTAAGAACTTGCAGCAATGAAACAACTCGGCAAATGGTCATGTAATTGATGTTGTGCCGAAGTCAATGATTATACATGAGTATGACATCTCAATGATGACGCCATAGCGATATCCTGACGATGTCAGAACTGGCAGCAATGAAACAAGCCGGCAAATGGTCGCCAGTTCCGACATCGGTACAACATTGACCCAACGTCATATTTGAGCGGTCATATTTATGTATATTTAATAACATAAGCCCAACATCAATTTTGCAATCTTTGACTGACCTCTTAATTTGCTACCAGTTCCAACATCTGCGCGATATTAGCCCGACGTCATATTTGAGATCTCTTATTCATGTCGGATTAATGACATCGGCACAACATCAGTTTAATGACCATTTGCCGACTTGTTTAATTGCTGTCAGTTCTGACATCGGCAGGATATCGCTTTGGCGTAATCATATAGAGATGTCATATTGAGGTCCAATTAATAACATTGGCCAGACATCAATTTCACAACCATGTACCGACCTCTTAAATTGCTACCAGATACAACATCATCACAATATCGGACTGACATCATAGTATAGATGTCATATTTATGTAGGAGTAATGACATCCGCCCGACATATATTTCACAACCTTTTACCCACCTTTAAAATTTCGTAAAGTTCCGACATCTGTGCGGTATAGGCCCAAAGTCATATTTTGAATGTCAAAAAGACCTCGGGCGGATCTCGCCCAAAATCTAATCGTAGCAAGTAAAGAGGTCGGTATTCGGTTGTAAAATTGATGTCGGCTCGACATTATTAATGAGACAAGAATAGGACATCTCAATTTTGACGTCAACACGGAATCCTGCCGATGTCAGAATGGGCAGCAATGAATCAAGTCGGCTAATAGTCGTTAAGTTGATGTTAAGCCGATGTCAATAATCCGACATGAATATAACATCTCCAATATGACGTCGACCTAATATCGCGCCGATGGCTAAACCCATTTGGTCTACCATCAATGTGGTCTAACTGGCATTTGGTCTAATCATAACTTGGTCTAATGCCCACTTTGGCTAATTGCCATTTCGTCTAATCACCAAATGGGCCAATTGTCACTTTGTCTACTTTGTTTTTTCTTTGTTTTGTCTAATGATTATTTTGTATATTACCAGTTTGTCGAATTCTCAGTTAGGCTACCTTTCATTTGGTCTACATGCAATTCGTCTAATTACCGTTTGGTCTATAACCTTTTTGGCCTGTAATTCACTTGGTCTAATATCCAATTGGTCTGTTTACATTTCGCCTAATACTTATAGGTCTATTTTCCACTTCGTCTACAAGCAAACCGTCTAATAGCCATTTCGTCTAAACACTATTTCGGCTAATTACAATTTAGTTTAATTCTCATTTGGTCTAATGACTGAAAGAGCTACTCTCATTTGGTCTACAACTTAGCTTAAGAATACCCGAAGCTTTTAACATTTGACACAATGTACATAGCATCTGTACAATACAGGGTTCCCCCAAAAAATGGAACGGTGCACTTCGCAAAATATAGTAACAACAATGGCGCGCGTATTGCTGTTTCTGCAATGGGCAGTATGCGATTTATCTAGCACTGACTTGGTAAAAATTGACAAAAAAGGGAACCTGACACGGTTTCACTCACAACGCCCTATAACAAAAACATACATGACCGAATTGACTGTTCTTTGTATCGTTTTCATTGGAAAAGACATCCTATCCGATGGACATAATCACTGTATTGTTTTATTTTGGGAAGTGCCCCGTTCCGGGTTTTTTTGGCTACCCTGTATAGAGTAATTATCCAATCACAAGCTTATTTAAAACCGAATCGTGTACCTATTTTGTTGCTCGATAGAGGGTTGTAATATTAATGTTGGGCTGATGTCAATAAACCAACATGAATATGACATCTCAAATATGACGTTGGGCCAATGTTGTACCGATGTCGGAATATATCATTTTAAGAGGTCGGTAAATGGTTGTGGAATTGATGTCGGACGGATGTTATTAATTGGACATCAATATGACATCACAAAAATGACGTCAAGCCGATATCGCGCCGATGTCAGAATTGGCAGATGTAATTACTCCTACATAAATATGACATCTGTACTATGAGGTCAGTCCGATATTGTGATGATGTTGTATCTGGTAGCAATTTAAGAGGTCGGTACATGGTTGTGAAATTGATGTCTGGCCAATGTTATTAATTGGACCTCAATATGACATCTCTATATGATGACGCCAAAGCGATATCCTGCCGATGTCAGAACTGACAGCAATTAAACAAGTCGGCAAATGGTCATTAAACTGATGTTGTGCCGATGTCCGACATGAATAAGAGATCTCAGATATGACGTCGGGCTAATATCGCGCAGATGTTGGAACTGGTAGCAAATTAAGAGGTCAGTCAAAGATTGCAAAATTGATGTTGGGCTTATGTTATCAAATATACATAAATATGACCGCTCAAATATGACGTTGGGTCAATGTTGTACCGATGTCGGAACTGGCGACCATTTGCCGGCTTGTTTCATTGCTGCCAGTTCTGACATCGGCAGGATATCGCTATGGCGTCATCATTGAGATGTCATATTCATGTCTAATCATTGATTTCGGCACAACATCAATTAAATGACCATTTCCCGAGTTGTTTCATTGCTGCAAGTTCTTACATCAGCCTGACATATTTATCACATTCATGTCTAATTAATATCATCGGACCGATATCAATTTTACTACCATTTACCGACCTCATTAATTGCTATCTTTTCCGACATCGGCGCGATATTAGCCCGACGTCATATTGGAGATGGCATATTCATGTCCGACTATTGACATCGGCGCAACATCACTTTTATGATCATTTGCCGACTTGTTTCATTGCTGTCAGTTCTGACATCGGCAGGATATCGCATTGACGTCATCATTGAGATGTCATATTCATGTCGGATCATTGACATTGGCTCAACATCAACTTAATGACTATTAGCCGACTTGATTCACTGCTGCCCATTCTGACGTCGTAGGTTTTCGGTTTGACGTCAAAATTGAGATGTCCTATTCTTGTCTCATTACTAATATTGTCCCGACATTAATTTTACAACCATGACAGACCACTGACTGAATAATTGATGTTGGGTCGAAATCGCAAAATGACGTTTGGCTAGCATTAAAAAAAAAAAACGCCGCGCTGATGTTGGGCTGGCGGACATTTTTACGTCGCGGCGACGTCGGATTTTTAATGTAGGCCCAACGTCGTCTTAAGACGACTTTTTGCATTGGCCCAATGTTGGCACAACGTCAGGTGGCTAGCTGGGTAGCGACCTCTTAAATTGATACCAGTCCCAACATCGGCGCTATATTAGGTCGACCTCTTATTGGAGATGTCATATTAATGACATTGGGCCATTGTCAAATTATGATGTTGGTTCAGCATCAAAAAATGACGTTGGGCCAATGTTGGGTTAGCGGAAATTCAAACGTCGGACGAACGTCAAGATTTGATGTTGGGCCATTGTCGAGATTTGATGTTGGGCCAACAATAAAAAATAACGTTGGGCTAATGTCGGGCTGGCGGACATTGTAATGTCGGGCCAACGTCAGAATTTGATGTTGGCCCAACGTCAGAATTTGATGTTGGCCCAACGTCAGGATTTGATATTGGGCCATTGGCGGAAATTGATGTTGGGCCAACATCACAGAATAATGTTGTGACAATGTTGGGCTAGTGGACATTTTAACCTCGCGCTCATATCAGAATTTGATATATGTCCTATGTCAGGATTTGGTGTTGGGCCATTGTCGGAAATTGACATTTGCCCGACATCACAAAATGATGTTGGGACAATGTTGGGCTAGCGGACATTTTAACCTCGCGCCCATATCATAATGTTATGTTGGTCCAATGTCATGAGTTGATGTTGGGCCATAGTCGGAAATTGACGTTATGCCAATATCACAAAATGACGTGGTGACAATGTTGGGCTGGCGGACATTTTAACGTCGAGCCCACATCAGAATTTGATATCTGTCCTATGTCAGGATTTGGTGTTGGGCCATTGTCGGAAATTGACATTTGCCCGACATCACAACATGATGTTGGTACAATGTTGGGCTAGCGGACATTTTAACCTCGCGCCCACATCATAATGTTATGTTGGTCCAATGTCATGAGTTGATGTTGGGCCATTGTCAGAAATTGACGTATCACAAAATGACGTGGGGACGATGTTGGGCTGGCGGGCATTTTAACTTCGAGCCAACCGCGATATGCCGACATCCGGCCAACAACTTTCGACATCGGCCCGACGTCAGGTGGTTAGCTGGGTAGTTGCACTACTTAGGCCAAAATGTCTACGCAAAGACAAAATTCCTTGACTAATTACTTCAAGCCAAATGAACCCGTTCCATTAATTAATGATGCATAGGCCTACTGTTGATAATCATGATTGTAAGAGCACCAGTCATCTTCTCCATAGTCGACATCTCCTTCAATTGAGCATAGGCCTACTGAACCTAACCCAAGAGACCCGTGTCTAGTCACGCGGGACTTGAAAAATGATTAATAGACGAAGTGATAATTAGACGAATCGAATATTAGACAAACTGGTGATTAGACGATATGGCAGGTTGACTAAGTGGTGTTGGACCAAGTGGGTATTAGAAAAAATGGGTATAACCCAAATGGTTATTAGACGAACTGGCTAATAGGCTTAGTGAAAAGTAGACCAAATATATATTAGACCAAGTGGTGGTTAGACGACTCGGAATTATACTATGTGGGATGAGACGAAGCGGGTAGTAGACGAAGCGGGGTTAGACCAAGTGGCAATTTACCGTTCAACACATCACTTAAATGTTTATATGGATGGCAAGAAATTGATCAGGTTCGTAGATTTATGTAATTATGTGTATAAATTGATGATAAACGTACGTGGAGTGCTCATGCTCATTGCGTAAAATGTACTAATGTTGGGATAAAAATTAATTAATAATGATGTATAATATGACCATTCAACCTAGTATTGATTATTCGATCACCGTCTGGGGCAATTGCTCACAGACACATAAGGATTTGATATATTGCTTACAAAAAAGGGCAGCTAGAATTGTTACATCTCATTATAATTATGAAACTGTTAATGGAAAGAAAAAAAATGATTAAAACGGTAAAAACGCAATCTTTAGGTCAAAGAGGAAACTATTTATAAGCAACTTTAATGTACAAACCGTTCACGGAATAGCACCTAATCAATATGTAATCTGTGATCGTCATGATATACACTTTGAATATTGTACTACCTAAACCGAAAGTGCAATGTTATAAAAAAATAGTCTTATATGCTCAGGTGGCATTGTCTGGAATTCGCTATTTAGTCATGTACAATGTTTGAGGTATCTTCCCTATTTTAAACGTTTATACAAACAGCTGTATTTTCATTGATGTACATACTGTATGACCAGCAGAACGATAGTGCTTTATAATACACATGATTGCTGTTTAACAAATTGGGCATACCTCCTGCTATTTCTATGCATTCATTTAAAAGACAATACATTGGAAGTGCCCAGATCAAGTAAGAAGCCGTTAACTGTGGTTAACTGTGAGGAGGGTGAGGAGGACACCAACAACGTCATCATCAAGTTGGCGAAAGAGAAACTCGGCGTCGACTTGCGGCCAGATGATCTGGACAGGTCACACCGCATCCCGGTCAACGAGCTGGTGTACGCCGACCACCCGCCAAGCCGATCATAGTCAAGTTCGTCAGGTTCGTCAGGATGGACGCATCATTGCCAGCATCGCGGACAGTGGAGGCAAACACATCACAAAACTGATCACAAATGAAGAAGACCTGAACAAATTGAGAAAACATTAACATTTAACATTCACACTCTTGGCAAATGAACAACCTACCTGAAAAACTGTTTCACTTATTTTAATCTTTTAATGTAAATTATTGAACGAGTACAATCCATTACTCCTTACATGTTTACGCTTTCATTTTACTCGTTGTATTCTTAACCTATATAGTGACAATAATTATGTACATATTCTATTTGTTCATACTTTCTATTGCTGCCGATGCGCTTGTGTCTGTGTGTTTTGTGTGGGGTGTCTGCATGTACAAAAGATGCATTATTTGTGGAAGGCAAACCATACACATTGATAGATGTAAATGTATAAAATATCAACTCGATGTTAGAAAATGATAATATAAGGGACTTGCATGATGATCTTCTGAATGAAACTGCATACTTCTTGCCAAATGAATACAATGATATCCTACAGACTAGTAAGGCACTGCCTTTTATTCATTTTAATTGCAGGAGTCTTAACAATAATTTTTATAATTTTGAGACAGTAATTTTATCTTTTAAAAATAATTTTCTGTTATTGCCCTGTCTGAAACTTGGCTTTCTGAAAATGAAACAGTTATATTAGATGGGTATTCTTATGTTGGCGATGGCAGAAAGAGAAAACGAGGTGGCGGTGTTGGTTTTTATGTAAGATATTATATAAAATTTGTGAGACGATATGATCTTCAATTTCAATTTCAATTTCAATTTATTTTATTTCCAACAACATCAAAAACATCAAAATTACAAAATATTCAAAATTAATATCACAAATAAGATAACACATTGTTGCATATATACGGCGGAGTAATATCAATAATATATAATAGTATAATTAATACAATTGGAAGTACGGGAAGTCCGCAGAGCCAAAGCTTGAAGAATGGACAACCCGTTGCAAAACTGTAAGTATAGTTTCAATTCAAATAATACAATTTCGACTCCATATCATATACATAAAATTAACACAAATAAACAGAAAGGAGAAGCAGGTGCAACCCCTCGCCCCCAAACCCGGTTTGTGAGTTGTCAATACAAACAATAATATCCCTAACTACAAACATTCAAATTCTGCAGTATTACACATTCATCAATGCGTATGTATAAAGACCTCGATTAATACGCAATTATATTGTTGCACATGCATAAGACGTGTACAGTTTCTTTTTTAGAGTAGATTTAAAGGAAAATAATGATGAACATTGTTTTACATTGACTGATAGGGAGTTCCAAATGTCAGGTCCACACTGTCTAATTGATTTACATGCTACAATAGTTTTGGGATTGGTAACATGAAAGTCGTCACAATTCCTTGTACTATAATTATGAATCTGATTATTACGTTTAAACATATCACAACATCGATCAGGAAGGTTGTTATGAATACATTTATACATAAATATAGCGATTTGAAATTAATTAATATCACATATTTTTAACAGTCTAAATTCATTAAACAAGGGGTCTGTATGAGCTAGGAAATCTGAGTTTGTACATAATCTGAGAGCTTTTTTCTGTAATATAAGTAAAGAATCTGTGTTTTTCTTGGTGGTTTTGCCCCATGCTACATTGCAGTAAAGCAAATATGGCAATATGAGAGAATTATATATACTCTGCACAAAAAGTTCCGCAATCGAGGTTTGCGCATTAATAACTGTTCTATTAGGTTTTTACCGTTGATAAATTTGGTATCATTGGAAAGCATGAATTCTCCCCTTTACATTGATATAACATTTGCTATGAGTATTTCATCATGGAATGTGCATTGCATCCGAATGTAGGGCAAAGTCAAAAGTGAAATGTTGCAAAATGCACTGATTCTGTCAACAACGGGCCTTCCTTTTGTTTGAAGATTAAAATGTGGCTTGAATGCCTATTACGTTATTACCATTCATAAATTTGGTATCATTGGAAAGCGTGAATCCTACTCTTTACATTGATTTAACATTTGCTATGGATATTTAATCATGGAATGTGCATTACATCCGAATGTTGGGCAAAGTAAAAAATGAAATGTTGCAAAATGCACTGATTTTGTCAACAGTATGCCTTCCTTTTGTTTGAAGATTAAAACGTGGCTTGAATGCATGACCACCTCACCCCCATTCAAGCCAAGGAAGGCACTCTGTTGACAAAATCAGTGCATTTTGCAACATTTCACTTTTGACTTTGCCCTACATTTGGATGCAATGCACATTCCATGATAAAATATTCATAGCAAATGGTATATCAATGTAAAGAGGAGGATTCACGCTTACCAATGATACCAAATTTATGAATGGTAATAGCGTAATAGAAAATGTATTAATGTGCAAACCTCGATTGCGGAACTTTTTGTGCGAGGTATAGAATAATCATAATGTAAGTGGGTAGTAAGCCTTTTAATTCATATAACACTCCAATTGATTTTGATATGGTCGAGATTATGTATGAACAATGTTGATTCCAACTCAAATTATCATCAATAATGACCCCTACAAATTCACTATCATATTTACGTTCTAAATGATGATTATCAATAACAATATCACATATGGTATCATCAATTTGAGTTCGGGGACCCTTAAATATAATATAATTTGTTTTTAGATAAATTGAGGGATAATTTGTTGCAAGCAAACCATTCGACAAGTTTAGGCAATTAAATATTTACGGAACGAATTAATTCATTAAACTGAGGGTGTGAGCATATAACATGTGTGTCGTCTGCAAATAGTACATAGGAAAACAATGATGAGGCATTAATAATATCGTTTATATAAATGAGAAACAGCAATGGTCCTAAGATTGACCCTTGCGGGACGCCACAATTTAACTCTAAGATGGAGGATTGTTCCGTACCAAATTCTACAAACTGTTTTCTATTCACAAGATAATCATTCAACCATAATAAAGGAACTCCTCGTATACCGTAGTATTCTAGTTTATAGAGTAAAATCTGGTGATTAAGGGTATCGAAAGCCTTTGATAAGTCAAAGAATAATCCAATTACATAATGCTTTTTAGCTAATAACATAGAGATCTTATCATATAAGTCTACTACTGCTAATTCGGTTGAGTGATTCTTACGAAAACCATACTGGTTTGGGCAAAGTATGTTTTGTTGCATTAAAAACTCATATAATTGGTTATGTACTATTCGTTCCAATATTTTAGAAATACCTATTAATATGGATATTGGTCTATAATTAATACATTGTTTTTTGTCTCCCTTTTTATATATTGGTACAACTTTCCCTAGCTTGAATGAATCTAGAAAAATACCAGTTGAAATAGATAAATTAAAAATGTAACATAGAGGGTCAGCTATATAATAAATAATCTCCTTCAATATACAAGAACTAATCTCATCATGACCACAAGATTTATATGATTTGAGGTTTTTAGTAATATCAATTATATCCGTTGCTTGCACTGGCTTAAAAAAGAGGGATTTCTCTGAACGTTCCGAAAGAAAATCAACAAATACTTTATTTGGATAATTTATAGACGCCAGTAAGTCTGTCTCTATTGAAACGAAGTATTCATTGAATAAATTGGCTATGCCATTATCAGTACATGATGATTGATTACCATGAAACATTTCCTTTGGAATTTCAACATGTTTTCCTTTACCTAAACATTATTGATTACGGCCCATGTTAATGACACGTTACCTTTTACCTTATATAGCTGGTCAGCATAATACATTTTACCAGAAGCTTTAATTACAGCGTTTAATTTATTATGATATTTGTTAAAATTATCATGACGTGAGGAATCGTCAGGATTGCGTATATAAAGTTTAAATAAATTATTTCTTTTAGTAATAGATTTCATTATGCCTTTTGTTATCCACGGTTTGCGTATATTTAATTTGTTATTCTTCACTTTCTTTAAAGGTATATTTTTTTCAATCGTATATAAAATAATGCATATGCTTTATTTACGTCATTTGTTTCTTTATGAACTAAAAACCAATGTTCGTGTGCTAGGTCACGAATAAAAGAATTTACATTACTATCACTACACTGTCGAGTATATCTTTTTTCATTACTAACAAAGGACATCTTAATTTTTTTACAAAATACAAAAATTGGAAGGTGATCTGATACATCACTATATATAATACCACTATGAAATTCAGCAGGTAATATGTTTGTAAATATATTGTCGATCAACGTTGCTGATTGCTGAGTAATCCTAGTAGGTTTGTCTATTAATGGGAATATAGAGTGTGTATTCAGACACGTCAAAAACGCATTATTCTTTAATTCCTTTTCTGCTAGTAACAAGTTTATGTTAAAGTCGCCCATTAAATATAAGGGTTTCCCACCTTTGGATACATATTCAATACACATGTCCAAATTAGTTATGAATGTATCAATAGAAGAACTTGGTGGGCGATAAACAATACCTATTACAACGTTTTTACCATGTGGATGTATAATTTCAATAAAGAGCGTTTCACATTCAGGAATTAATAGTACACCATTTAACAAATTATAAGAAAGACCCCCTTTTATATACATAGCTACTCCACCACCACGGCCATTCGGGCGATCAGAACGTAATAATGTATAATCTTTTAGGTCAAAGAGTGCTGGTGACTGTGCATTCATCCATGTTTCACTTAAGCCAATAACAGAAAAGGGGTGTTGTAGTGATGAGAGTAATGATTGAAGAGATTCGAAGTTACTGTTAAGACTTCGTGTATTCAAGTGTAATAGACTAAGATCGTCACGGTTGTCACGTTCATTTATCCTGGATTTGAGTTCTTCTGGTAGGTAATAATGGCATTCAATACATGGTTTTAATCTATTATCATCACTTTCTAAAACCGTATTCATAGTATTGTCCTATAATTAATAAGGTACTTTGACATGTTGTTGGTAACACTTTGACATGTGTACAATGTATTGACTAAATAATAAGTGTGTGTTTTCAATCTAAAATAAACTGTCCCAAAACAGGTGGTAGCGTTCAACTTTGCAGAATACATTGTATAAGCAATTAGTAGGATATTTTTAATGAAAGTATTGAATCACTTTTTATTGAAATTCGTACTAAGTATAACAATATTATTCTTGACATAATTTATAGACCACCTTCACAGTCTGTTTTAGAATGTTTGCATTGTCTTGAACATCCACTAACTCAGGTAACAAGTGAACATAAAGAATGTATTTTAACTGGTGATTTTAATGTTAATTTATTGAATACTTCACGTTGTTCTGATGTAGATAAATTTGTTCACTTTGTAATGACATATTCCTTTACTCCATTTACTCAAACCCACTAGGGTAACTGAAAATTCGATATCTGTGATAGATAACATTTGTTTTAATCGACCTGAACAAATTATATAATCTGGTATTATAGTGTGCGATGTATGTGATCACTTTCCTATATTTTGTCATTATAAGTTTGAATTAGAAATACATGTTGAAACCATTTATAAACGTGATATAAATGATAAGAATACTGCTGGATTTTGTGAAGATTTAAGCCAAATTGATTGGGAAAGATGTTTACAAAATGGTGATGTTAATAATAGATTTAAAGTGTTTATTAAAATAATAACTTGCATATACAGGACGTATCAAAAAAAGCGTTACACTTTTGAAAAATCTGTCAAAATTACATTTCAAAATATTTTAAAGATTTGTTCATGTCGATAGATACCCAATCGTCTCATCTATCAAGTGCCACTAACAAAACAAAACAAACGATCACCAACCCCCCCCCCCCCCCCCCCCCCACCCCCCGCCCTCGCTTACATGATTCTCAACCACTCGATCTTGTTGCCGGACCAGGCCTTGGTCTCGAAAATTGCAAACATGTCCAGTCTCGTCTGCGAACATTTTCTACGACTACCACCGGTCCCCCCCCCCCCCCCATCCCACATCCAATACCCCCCCCCCCCCCCCCCCTGCTTACCGGATTCTCAACCACTGGGTCTTGGTCTCGAAAATTGTGGACCGAACCTGGCCACGGTCTTGAAAATGGTCTCAGCTGCGAAAATTGTCTACGACTACCCAGCTAGCCACCTGACGTTGTACAAGCGTTGGGACAATGTACAAAGTCGTTGTAAGAGGACGTTGGGCCTACATTAAACATGCGACGTCACTGCGACGTAAAAATGTCCGCCAGCCCAACATCAGCGCGGCGTGTTTTTGTAATGCTGGCCCAACGTCATTTTGCGATTTCGGCCCAACATCAATTATTTACAATGGCCCAATGTCAGTTCTAATGTAGGCCCAACATCGATTCCTGACGTTAAGAGAACATAAAGTTCTGACGTTGGCCCGACGTTAAATTGTCCGCCAGCCCAACATCGTCACCACGTCATTTTGTGATATTGTCATAACGCCAATTTCTGACAATGGCCCAACATCAACTCATGACATTGGACCAACATAACATTGTGATGTGGGCTCGACGTTAAAATGTCCGCCGGGGCAACATTGTCACCACGTCATTTTGTGATATTGGCATAACATCAATTTCCGACAATGGCCCAACATCAACTCATGACATTGGACCAACATAACATTATGATGTGGGCTCGAGGTTAAAATGTCCGTTAGCCCAACATTGTCACAACATCATTCTGTGATGTTGGCCCCGCTGACAGAATTTTGTGTCTGTACCCCCCCCCCCCCCCCCCTCCCCCCTTGACAAATCCTGGGTATGCCACTGGCACACTCTGGTTATAATAGTCTAGGAATTATCTGGCAAAGAGCAATTTATTTGAATGGGAGTACTTTTCGAACTGCTGGTTAATTTTCCCTCTTCTTTCAATTTGGCGTAAGTCATTTTGCACACTCTGGACAAAAACACTCAGTGTTCGCCCAAGCGTGAATGAAAATTTGCTTTGTTAGTGGCACTTGATAGATGAGACCATTGGGCATCTATCGACATGAAAACATCTTTAAAATATTTTGAAATGTAATTTTGACAGATTTATCAAAAGTGTAACGCTTTTCTTGATACGCCCTGTATAATAGATGTTTTCAATTTGTTGAACGTAAACAGAAATGTACTAGGTATAAAAAGCCATGGTTTAATAGAAGTCTAAAAAAAATGTGTAATAAGAAAAATGCATTGTATTAAAAGTTTGTTAAAAATCCAACAGAGTATTGTAAGAAGGTGTATATTTTATATAGAAATATAGTAAATTCAGAAGTACTTAAAAAAAAGAGAAATTATTAAATGAATCAATTTAAAAATGCTCAAAATAATATGAAAGATGCATGCATGGAGAATTATAAATAAGCTTTTGAATAAAACAAGAGAAAAGATGCAGCTTCGCATTTTGAAGCCGACTGGACAGGTTATTATTTTTATGATCAGCATGTCATTGCTGACACTTTTAATGACTTTCTGTATATAGTAGTATTGGCTCTGAAATAGTAAATAATATTGCACCTACATTATCACATTTTACAGATTGTTTACCTCCAAATGCTTATTCAAACTCTATGTTTTTAAAATCTGTACAGAAATGCGATATTTTTGAAATTGTAAAAAATGTATAAGCTGATAAAAGCCCAGGATATGATGGCATTAGTATTAGTATTATAAAAAGGGGTATTATTCTTATTGTAAAACCATTGTGCAATATGTTTAATTAATCTATTGAAGATTGAAGATGGAGGTGTGTTTCCAAGCTGTCTAAAATAGCAAACATTATTCCTATTCATAAGGGGTGTAGCAAGGATACCTGAACTATCTACAGACCAATTTTGTTGTTATGTGTGTTTTCTAAAATATTTGAAAAATAGATTTATAAACAATTGATGGATTATTTAATAAAGAAAGATATTTTATATATGAAACAATTTGGTTTTAGACAAGGGCATTCCTCAATAGGTTATGGCGGTTTGTGTGTGTGCAGTGCCTTGTTATGAGCTCTAGATTATATCTGCAAATATTCCTTGGAATTTCACTTTTTCACTAGTGAATTTGTTTCTATGGCATCTTTAACTGATCTCCCTTCATCTGATATGGATTTTTTTTTAATTGGATGAGCTCTTCAAGCAATTTTGTTGGGTTTTCTTCATGGACCACTCAGGGAACCAAGTCAGCCATCTTTGATTTGTTGAAGATTCCTAGTCCCACCTGTGTTTTTTGGTGTTACTGTTGGACATATTTGACTTTGAATTTTCAGCGTACATGGTCATTGGACATGAAGAGTGCACCATATTATTAGCTTTTTATGGCATCTTTAACTGAAATCCCTTCATCTGATGTGGATTTTTTGATTGGATGAGCTCTTCAAGCAATTTTGTTGGGTTTTCTTCATGGACCACTCACTGACTCAGGGAACCAAGTCAGCCATCTTTGATTTGTTGAAGATTCCTAGTCCAACATGCGTTTTGTTGGTGTTACTATTGGACATTTGACTTTGAATTTTCAGCTTACAACTACATGGTCATTGGACATGAAGAGTGCACGATATTTTTAGCTTTCATTATTATGTGATTGTGATTATTTGATTATATTAGATTGTGTTTTCAATATTCAAAACATTTTTGTTTCATCATGGCACGGGTATTCGTGAGATTGCTATGTCATGTACTACTGGTATCTACAATCATCAACTTCATTTTGACTCGGCAAAGATATGAGCTGGCGCCATATTCTGCGCAGACGCTTCGCCTGAACTTCACCTTCATAGCAAGTCATTCTGCACAAGTCAGCCAACAGTTGGGTCATGAAACCTCGCCCTCGACCTCCCACCTGGAAGTGCTGACAAGATCACTTCATGTATCGGGCCACGCTCATTACAAGAAACTTCAACCAAGCCTTGTTAAGTAGAGGAGCAAAGCAGGCACACTGGTCTACCTCAGCCTGCTTCTGCTTGTGAATGCTTCTGATGTTGAACTAAACCTGGGACCGCAAATCAAATACCCCTGTCAAATATGCAACCGCGCAGTGACATGGAGACAGCGTGGGGTGGCGTGCGACGACTGCGATAAGTGGTATCATGTTGAATGCATGCACATGTCTACTCCTGTATACATGGCCCTTGCCAACGCCAATGTTTCCTGGCACTGTGTAAACTGCGGCATGCCACAATTTTCAACCAGTCTGTTTGAATCTCACTCACTCGAAACTTCAAACTCGTTCTCCAGCTTATCTTCACCTGACAGTTCATCCTCTGCCCCTTCGGTGTCTACTAGCCCGGGCCCACCGCTCGCCGCATCGTCTCCCAACAGGCAGCCCAGAGCCCAGCAGGCTGGCAGGAAGACCAAGTCAAACAGAAAAATGAAGATCCTGATTGTCAACTTTCAAAGTGCAAAGAACAAGAAGGAAGAAATTGGAAACATGATAGAGACTGCAAACCCTGATGTGATCATAGGGACAGAAACCTGGCTCAACGAGAATATCCATAGCTCTGAAATATTTCCTGCAAACTACAACTTCTTCCGAAAGGATCGACCCGATGGTTATGGAGGTGTTCTGATTGGACTCAAGAACGAGTTTACTTGCGAACATATGCCTGAAAACAACGAGTGTGAGGCAACTTTCATCAAACTCTCTCTTGATAAGCAAATGACCCTCATCATTTGAGCACTGTACAGGCCACCTTCCAGCTCTCCCCTGTACATGGAGCAGCTTTGCAATGCAGTTGAAAATCAACTCAACAGGCACAGGAATGCAATCTTCTGGTTTGGTGGTGACTTAAATCTTCCAGATATCAATTGGGAAACTCTGTCAAGCGAAGGCAACCAAAATCATCAAGCCACCAACAGACGCTTCCTTGAAATGGTTGAAAATAGTGGCCTCCACCAATCAGTCAACTTCCCAACTAAAAGAAACAGCATCTTGGACCTTTTCCTGACGAATAGACCCTCACTTGTGAACAGGACTATGCCACTTCCTGGAATCGGTGACCATGATCTTGTACTGGTCGATACTGACATCATGCCCAGATGTCAACAGCCAGTTCGAAGGAAGATCTACCTATGGAAGCAGGTAGACGTCACAAGCCTGAGACGAGAGTGTCTATCCTTCCAAAGAAATTTCTTGGACAAATACAACACCACCAGCTCGATTGAAGAAATGTGGAACACAGTCAAGCATTTCCTCTTAGAAAAACAAGAAGAGTACGTTCCTTCCAAGATGACATCAACTCGCTTCAATCAGGCATGGATCACAAACTGTCTAAAAAGACTCACACGCCAGAAGAAGAGAAGTTTCAATAAAGCAAAGAAAAGCCAAGCACCAGCAGACTTTCTCAAGTACCAGCATCTCAAAAAGAAAACTAGGACAGCTTGCAAGTATGCCTTCAACGACTACCTCACAAACATTGTTAGCCCTGACTCTACTACCAACCCAAAACGCTTCTGGAGCTTTATCAAGAGCAGGCGATGTGACTCCTCAGGAGTAGCACCACTGAAGTCATCTCGTGGTATCACCTACACAGACAGTCTCTCCAAAGCCAACATCCTCAATCACCAATTTGCTTCTGTCTTCACTGCAAATGAAAACACGGAAAACATTAAGAACATACCCAACCCTCATCAAGCAATGAGACAAATATTTGTCTCCCGAGCTGGTGTCTACAAGCTACTGTCAGAGCTCTCGCCTCATAAAGCAACATGACCTGACAAGCTATCAGCTAGACTCATAAAAACCCTGGCCTTGGAAATTACCCCAGTCCTCACGCTGCTCTACCAAGCCTCACTCGACCAAGGATCAATTCCTGATGAGTGGCGTGAAGCAGATGTTACACCAATCTTCAAAAAGGATGACACCAGCAGACCTGAGAACTACAGACCAATTTCACTAACCTCCATCGCATGCAAATCTCTGGAACACATTGTCTGCAGCGCTGTCATGGATCATCTGGAAGCCAACAACATTCTGTCCGATGCTCAGCATGGCTTTCGTAAACGCCGCTCCTGTGAAACGCAGCTCATTCTTGCCATCCAGGACCTGGCCAAAGGAATTGATGACAGAGAACAACATAAAGTCATACTTCTTGACTTTTCGAAAGCCTTCGACAAGGTTCCCCATGCTAGACTACTCCACAAACTTCAACATTATGGCATAGGCGGCAACATTCATCAGTGGATCTCGGATTTCCTGCACCATCGGAGCCAGCGGGTAGTCCTCGAGGGATCCACATCCGACACCGCACAAGTCACATCTGGTGTTCCTCAAGGGAGTGTTATAGGTCCTCTACTTTTCCTGCTGTACATAAACGATCTACCTGAGAAAGTATCCACTGGCAGCACAGTACGCCTGTTTGCTGATGACTGCATGCTGTACCGCAAGATCACCACAGATGCCGACTCACAACAGTTGCAACAAGACCTTGATGCTCTGCAGGAATGGGAGTCTGACTGGCTCATGGATTTCAACCCCCACAAGTGCCAAGTCCTTCATGTTACCAACAAACGAAAGCCAGTCATACACAACTACCGCATTCATGGTCAACTCCTTGCAACATCAGACACAGCAAAATATCTTGGCGTCCATCTCAAGAACAATCTCAACTGGACATATCACATCAAAGCCACAACAAAGAAAGCAAACTCCACCAGTGCTTTTCTTCAAAGAAATATCAGACCATGTCCAAGAAAGACGAAGGCTCTCTGCTACATGACTCTTGTGCGTCCTATCCTGGAGTATGCCTGCCCAGTATGGATCCCCACACTCAGGACAACATCCACAGACTGGAAATGGTGCAGCATCGCTATGCCCGGTTTGTCACTAGAGACTATCATCGAACAAGCAGCGTCACAGCCATGCTTAGTCAGCTCCAGTGGCCTTCCCTACAGGAACGCAGAGCACAACTCAAAATGTGCATGATGTATCGCGTCGTACATCATCAAACTGACACCCTCCAGCCTCATCTACTCCCGGTATTAACATCACACCGTGGACACAACCAGAAATTCCGGATACCTTTCGCCAGGACCTTCATCTACCAGAAGTCTTTTTTTCCTGATGCCATAAGGATCTGGAACTCACTACCTGTGGACCTGGTCAACTCCACCTCCACTTGTACCTTTAAACAAGAGGTGCAAAAGATCCAGCTCCGGTAGAAGGGGACTGATGTTTTTAGCTGCACGTAGATTGATGTAGAATTTTTAATTGGCACTGTATATACGCAACACCGGACCAGCCACAAGTACGAAAATACTCCAGATGGCGGACTGTACTTTTACCTGAAGAAGAAGAAGAAGAAGGCTCTAATGGAATTTACAAATACAAAATCAGAAGCTTTTGAAAATAAGAAAATCTTATTTGGATTGTTTTTAGACTTGTCGAAGGCATTTGATTGCATTGATCATAGTATTTTAATTAAAAAGATGGAATGTTATGGTATAAGAGGCGTTGCCCTAAATTGGTTTCGAAGCTTTTTATGTACTTGAGTGCAATATGTGTCTAATGGAAATGTATCGTCTAGTTATCGTGATGTAAATATTGGTGTATCCCAGGGTTCTGTATTAGGGCCCTTATTATTTCTTTTGTATGTTAATGATTTACAATTTGCTAGTACCATTCTCCAAACTATTGTTTTTGCAGATGATACTAATATCTTTTTATCTGGTAATGATGTTAATAGTCTGTGTTTAACTTTTAATAATGAGCTCCGCTCAGTCAGTAACTGGTTCCTTACTAATAAGCTTAAACTAAACCTTGATAAAAATTGTTGTATTCTTTTTAAACCTAAAAATAAGACTATTGTATAAAATGATGTAAATATATGTATAAACTCGTGTAAGATTCCACTTGTTAAATCAACAAAGTTTGTAGGTATTGTAATAGACGATAAACTTTCATGGAAGGAACACATAGATAGCCCATGTACACAAGTAAGACAAGGAATTGGTGCAATAAATAGACTTAAGGACATTTTACCACTTAATATTCTTGTTAAGTTATATCAAACTATGATGTTGCCACATTTTACTTACTGTAATATAATTTGGGGAAATTGTGCAATGTGTCACCTAATTAGACTTATAACTCTTCAAAAATATGCAATAAGAATAATTACAAATTCCATGCCTCGTGCACATACTGAACCATTATTTAAAAAACTTAAGTTGTTAAAAGTGTGTGATTTGTATATCATTCAGACTGCTCGTTTTATGTATCTCTTTACAAATGTAAAATTACCAACATTATTTGATTGTTATTTTATTCAAAATAAAAATATGATTATGCATTCCTCTAGACAATCTGAAGATTTTAGATTTACAAACTATAGATACGAACTTTCAAGAAGCACCATAAAATACTCTGGCCCGAATGCATGGAATTGCCTCCCAAAGTCTCAAACTCCATGCACTTCACTACCAATGTTCACTCGTCAACTAAAAGTAAATATTATTTACTCATATACTGGAACCAGGAAATAGCAGTGGTTCCGTAAGTGGTGGAAATGAATTGCTTTGTTTATGAATTACACAACCCTTTGCAAAATGTTGGGTATCTATTTGATATCACAAAACGGTACCAAAACATACAATAATGTGTTGTCCTTTGCCTGGTGGTCCCCTTTAATCTTGCTTAACCCTAACCCTAACCCTAACCCTACCCATTTCATAGATTCATGGGCGTCGATACTTACGTAATACCCATTCATCAGGGGGGGGGGGGGGGGGATGGATGAATGGATCATCCCCCCCCCCCCCTGATCAATGGGTATCATTGACAGATCGACGCCCGTGGATATAATACTGTATACAAAGCATCTCTTCCACATGTTAGGTTGTTTGTTTGTGTGTGTGTGTGTGTGTGATCAATGTGTTTATTCATTTAACTCAATGTATATTTACTGTTTCATGTTGTACTTAACTCTGGGGAGGAGCCTGAGATAGGTCAATGGCCTTTGTTCCTACCTTGAATTTACTTCTTGTACTACCTCCTTTGTTATATGTTTTTGGTGTGCGTCCGTATAAGGAGCCCCTCTCAATTTGGGCTCGCTAATTTATCTTTGTTAATTTCAATTTCTTGTAATATTTTGTTATTGTGAGTCTCCTCAATGACGTTTGTGATATTCAAGAATGTCATAGGCAATTTTGGTAGGAAAATGTGTTGATATTTTCTTGTAAATTTAGCATCAGTTCTGTTTCGAGTTTTGCACTTTATACAGTGGAGGTTTTGTATTATGTACCACTAGTGCATTTTGGCGTAGGTTAGTTTAAGCAGTACTTGTATGCAACCTCTACTTTTCTCTTGTTCATTAATCCTATACAGCACCATCAATGGAGGGTATTAGAAAAGGTCTATTAATACCTTTGGATAGCTCTGTGCACATCCATTTTCATCCGTGACTGTCAGCCCTTTGATGTGCCTGTGAATGGAAGCGAACTTCTTATGGTCTACAAAGGCACCAGCCAAGACATTACAGCCAGCCCATCCCATACTACAGTAAATGTACAGAATGTGTCAGCTTGCCATCATATTATCAAGAGACACATATACAATTGAACTCAGGGCCATCCACGTCATCAGATCACCATCTTGACACGAATCAGACCGACCAACCTCAGTTGAACTTGTCATCCCACAACCATGTTAATGTTAGATATGGTACACGAAGTCTCCATTGTATCAACGACCACGGTCACCAATTGCTACATCATGGTACATGGAGCAAGGGCTGCGAGCTCGGCATACGACGACGTCGCCGTACCAATCGCGGGCGCAGAGCACACAAACCTATTCATCAAGACAAAATAGAACCAGCTCCAGCCAGGCCTGCAACTGAGACACCAGGAACTCGCCTTGGACTTGTGAACGCTCGCGCAATAAACAACAAGACTGCGATCATTTTCTGGTAATTGATAATCAGCTTGATGTCTTAATTATAACTGAGACGTGGCTCACAGGTGACCAGAGGGATGAACCTACCATAGCTGATTTGAAGTCCTCTCTTCCGAACTTCGAATTAGTCCATCGTCCGCGTAATGGTTCCAGAGGTGGCGGCATTTGTGTTCTCTAACGGTCTTCAGCACGCATCTCATTAAACGATTCGTTTGATTTTTCATCGTTCGAGCTGCTTGACCTCAACCTCCACCTCTTCGGTCCTCAGGCTTTTGGCCATCTACAGACCACCGCCCTCATCAAGGAACAACCTTACCAGAGGCTCCTTCTTAGCAGAATTCGCAAATCTCCTTGAATCAGCCGCTATTGATGACCATCGCCCTATCATACTTGGCGACTTCAATATCCATGTTGACGATAACTCCGACAATCTTGCAACATCCTTCCTAATATCATGTGATGCACTTGGATTTCAACAACATGTACAGGGAATAACACATCAGGCAGGTCACACCCTAGATTTAGTTCTCAGCAGAATGGTAGACAACGTAGTCAGTGATGTTGACATTCTATCTTCCCTGTCTTCGGACCATTCTGCAATCATCTTTACAATAAAACTCGAAGGGCCCCATTGTACTTCGGAGGCTGCATTCCTTTTGAACAATGAGTTAACTCTACTCCTGGACTCGTATGCTCCGCTGCAGTCGAAGACAGTCACAATAAGACCAAATGCTCCTTGGTACACTGAAGAGATGAAGGAGGCAAAGAGACAGAGACGTCGAGCAGAACGCCGCCTGAACAAGACTGGTCTTGAAATCGACAGAGAGGTTTACCGAAAAGAATGTCAATCCTACTACAACCATCTGTATGAGGCCAAGGCGAAGCATCTCAGGGACGAAATAGCTGAAGCCGACACCAAACAACTGTTTAACATTGTAAAACGACTTACTACAACTACCCGAAGATCTGCTCTACCTGATCACATCTCTGACGAGAACCTAGCCAACCGGTTTGCAGAATTCTTTGATAGGAAAGTTGGTAACATCATTGCCTCATTTCCTGAATCTGCTTTCAGCATGTCAGTGATTATAATTCAGCCTTCTGAAATCGCTCCTGGCAAGCTCCTCATCTAAGCTCACCCCAACAAATCGTGTAGTTTGGATCCGCCTCCCACCTGGCTGTTAAAAGAGAGTTTAACTGTGATTCTTCCGGTAATAACAATGATAATACATCTCTCTCTGTCGTCAGGCGTGGTTCCTGAACCATTTAGGACGTCACTCATCCCCCACTTCTCAAAAAGCCCAGCCTTGACCAGAACGCCTTGGAACACTACCGCCCCATTGCTAACATGTAATTTGTTGGCAAGGTCCTGGAAAGGACAGTCGCTAGACAACTGAAACGCCATCTCGAGAAAAACAATTTGTTTCCGAAGAACCAGTCGGCTTATCGCCATTTCCATTCTACTGAAACAGATCTTCTGAAGATTCTTAATGATCTAATGTTGACCGTTGACAAGGGCGAAGAGGCGATACTTGTACTCCGTGATTACTTTGCGGCGTTCGACACCCTGGACCACAAAGTCCTCCTACGACGCTTGGAAAAGGACTACGGTATTTCTGGAACGTTCCTTCAATGGTTCCACTCCTATCTACATGACCGTAAGCAGATGGTTGTGGTCAATGGAACCAGATCTGCTCCCCACCCCCTTCAATGTGGAGTTCCACAAGGATCAGTCGTGGGACCGCTACTCTTTCTTTTATATACCGGACCATTAAGTGCCATCATCCAAGCCCATGGCAATATCAAGCACGCCGTATATGCAGATGACACCCAAAATATATTTGACTTTGAAAAAGGACAGCCTTCAACATGCCATGACTGAAATCACGGACTGCTTAGCTGACATCAGGGCCTGGTCCAATACCAACAAGCTATGTCTCAACGATCTAAAAACTGAACTACTTTATGTAACATCTCAATTCAGAATCACAAACCCATTGCCTGACCTTGTTCTTGATCTATTCAGGGCTCAGATCATGTAAGAGACTTGGGTGTTGTACTTGACAAACATCTCACCCTTCAAAAACACATCAAGTCTACATGCCGTTCCGCATCATGGGTGCATTTCCAAACTTGGCAAGATCCGGCACTTACTGGATCAAGCTACAACTGAACGCCTTGGCCACGCATTTGTGTCCTTACATCTTGATTATTGTAACTCTCTTCTAGCTGGTCTTCCCAAATCTCACATTGCCCCACTTCAGCGTATCCAGAATTCTACAGCTAGGCTGGTCATCCTTACTAGGAAATCCGAACACATAACCCCTGTTCTTCGTTCCACTGGCTTTCGGTCCACCACCGCATTAGCTTCAAAATCCTGCTTGTTGTGTATAAAATATTTCATCAACTTGCCCCTAATTACCTCCAAGATCTCATTTCACTTCGTTCTTAATCCACATCCAGACAGCTTCGTTCGTTCTCAATGCTGCAGCTGTCCCATGGACCCCGTACTACGACTAGATATGGAGACCGTGCCTTCTCCACAATAGCCCCAACCCTTTGGAACAAGCTCCCCCATCATATTCAAGATGCCCTCACAGTAGACATATTTAAATGACTTCTTAAAACTTACCTCTTCAACCAACCGTAGATTTATTTTGTTTTGATGATTTTTTTGGTTAAAGATGAAGGCCAGTTTTGAAAACGCCCCCCCCCCTACCAACAAATGAAATGGACGCTCTCATTACCAATCATGTGAAAGAATATGTTTTTACTAATACGGGATGATACAAATTTTGCCTGGAAGCCGCCTACTAATTGATATATTTGGTAAATTATCATATCGATCCGGCCTGGCTAGATATCTCGCCGATGGTCGTATGGTTGATATACACACGTGCGATGCGTATAAATCCTATGGCAAATGCGCACATGGTAATTCGCCCAAGCAAATCGCTCGAACGAGCGTACGAATGTGGCCAGCGTAGACGGACCAAGCTGAAGGTGAATTTAGGCTCAATGTCAGCGGCTTTCATAAACGTTTTTACTGATTTTTCTGCATTTGACGATAGTACGGTTCAGATATGTCCACACACGCTCCTTTCAATAATAATAATCAATTCGTTTGACCAATAAAGATATTTCCCAGTTCTGGCCTTTCCCTTTAAGCACATGTTTTACGTCTTAGTTTTATATTATGTTGTAATTTAATTGTTTATTTTTTGGTATTGGTATTGGTATTTTTTACCGGGCGCACACCATATTAGTTGTATTATTTCCGTTCTGCGCTTAGAAACATCAGTATGAGGCGCAATATAAATATTATATATAATAATTATGTATTGTACCTGTTGTATTGCTGTTATGCATTGTTTTTACCATGTATAATTTCTCTTTGTATGTTTTTTTTAATTCAAGTTGTGGAAATAAAATGAATTTGAATTTGAGATTGTAATGTAATAGTGCAGGTTTTTGTTAGTAAAAGTCAGTTTGACCAAAATTGTACTATCCCTTTAATTTTGGATATGAACTAAGATCGAGTAATATACATGCCAATTTGAACTTTGTATAATCATCTGAACGATTCCCGCCAACTGTTCGACGTATTAATAACGTGCCTATCCATCCAAAACATTACGGGGGTATAACTGGTGTTGACTTTCTATACACGAATGGAACGATTGTCAAAAGAGCATTATACGATAGGCGCCAGTATGGCGAATGAAGCTGTACTAGTTCAGTGATTTAATTATATCGAACCAGGTGGTACCTTACTCCATTGTTCATGACAGCAAAAGATCATGAGACAAACAAAAATAACAATGTGTTCTGAATGAATACAAGTGATTACATTACGTTTCGGTTGACATGTAATAAGCCAAACATAATGGTAGTGCGCTAGGTATGATTAATAATGCCAAGAGCGATTTGAATGGTTCCACCTCTTGTTTGCCAAGTATTATTATTATCGGCAAGTGCTCATTAATTATTATCGGGCATGGCGCTTTGCTATCATAATTAGGTGCAAAATTGTCCATTTTAAGCTACAAAACCGAGTCATATTCAGTTCTCCAGCCATAAGTGCTATTGGCACAATTTAAAACAGGTGAATCGATGCGTATACAAAAGAAACTAAAGAAAATTCCTTTCCAGGTTTCTTCTGTTTAATACTAAATAAATAGGTATACGCTTCAATAAAACCATTTAACAGCAATTAGGGCTTGTCAGCTGAGTGCAGTTCATTCGTTTTTGGAGCTTAGGAAGGACGATTAAATATCTCAATACCATGCACTAAAGTGGCCCATAAAACAAGGACTAACTACTCAACCAAAATTAATGATCTTAGTTTAATTTTCTCTGGAGAAGTTGTTCTTTTCATTGATATCAATCATGTTCATTTTCATCATTCGAAAATGTCTTTGATTTTCTGTTTTATGGGCCACCCTAAAATAAATATTACTTCCAATGTGATACTTATGAAATTTCACTATTCCTTTTGAATTTAACTCTTCCATGGAATTAAAGGAGAATTTTCCCAATAAAACATGTCCACTTGATGTTAAACACCGTTCCAAGCAAGTGAAAATGACTCTGGAATGCAAGATTTTTGTTAAAAAGTCAAAACGAGTCAAAATTATAAATTCTTTAACATAAATAGACATTTGTCAATTCTTGTTTTAACAAGTGCTTTAATGATTGCCTCCTTGATTATGAATAGTTATGGAATACTTTCATTTTCACACAAACATGCATAAGACATAAAGTAATTCATGTTAAAGTAGAAGAAAATAATTGTTGCAGGCTATCCCTGCCCATTTACCGTTAAAGTGATCCAGGTAAAGTGTCTAACTCCACGAAAAATACTTGGAGCTTCCTCGTTTCTCTTCTGCCGTGTTGTTTAGCTTATGGTAACAGGGGTGTATTCTGAAAACGATTTTAAGCTAAAATTTATTGTATCTACGTCACTAAAAATTTGTTTAGGAAATCGGTATTCTGAAACTGTGCGATTTTTTTTTTAATCTACGTCACTACAAATTTTTAGCCAGCGCTAAAATTTATTGTAGTTGCCATGGAAGATATGCATATTTTATGCAAATGAGGCAAATCGGTATTCTGAAAAGAATTTTAAGATAAAACTTAAAACAGAATTTAAAATCACTTAGTAGCAGTTTTATCTCCGTGACTTGAATCGAAAAGTAAGCTATGGCAGCGCTTCTTGGAGCACGTATCCTCCACGAGCATCAACACGTGCATGGCCGCCCGTACTTTTCGTTGCCTTTGTCAGTGTTGGGCTAAACTTACCGATTATCGTTTGCTTCCGCTTCGTCGCTTCTTGCACTATGATCATCGGCGCGTTTCATCCTCCGTAAAGTTGTTCGCTCTATGTGCCGCCATTGTGATAATTTGAGTTGATTACATAATTATTAAAGCAAATTAGTTTAATTGATTACATAACGGGTGTAGATATCGCGCGCTTTTAGCAAACTTTGCGCGCGTATGAGATTAAACGCGCTTATGTTGGACACAAGTAAGTCATTAGCCGTATTCACACGATGAAAGCCAATTCTTAAGAGTTGCAATTCTTAAGAATTGCAACTCTTAAGAATTGCAAAATGTGTGTTCAAACGATGCCAATTCTCGAGAGTTGCAATTCTTAAGAATTAAAACCGGAAGTAGTGTGCGCGCCTTTCTCATTTGAGGTCACGCGCGCTCACTTGACTTGTTTTCACACCGGAAGCATATCTCGGTCATGAGGTCAACCCAAACCACGAGTCTCGAAGCTGATTGTGTTCAGACGGTAAAAAAAAAAGACTGCGCGCAGTCGCGCGCTCATCGCGCGCTGATTCTGCGCAAAATCTTACAAGTATCTTGTGGTTATCTTGTGGTTTGGAAACCACAAGATAACCACGAGATTGCGCATATTTTGCAGCGCGCGCAATCTTGTGGTTTGGAAACCACAAGATAACCACGAGTTTTGCGTGTTCAAACGAGCTCCAACCACAAGATATTCTTAAGAATTGCAAACCAGGAGATAACCACAAGATTGGCTTTTATCGTCTGAATACGGCTAGAGATTCGAAGGTCATGAGTAGTATTACCGTTGCCAGTTAAAGAAGTTAGCATTTTTTGTTAGAGTTATTATGTAAATATTTAGCTTGAAAACATATTCTGATGAGGATTGTCTTGTTAATGATATGAGAAATAGAGCACCAACATTAACACGAAGTGGCAGAAGGGTAAATTGCCCAGAAAGGCTGAATTTGTAGATATGTTTAATGTTACATTGTTGTTGCATGTTTTGTTTTTGAATTGTTGTATGATTGAGTGACCCCCGCATCGGCACCCTAAAACATTTCCGACAGTTTAAGACTTAAAAATCATTCAAATTTCTTGAAATTTTACTCACATATTGAGAAAATAGTGCAGATTCCGATGCGATGATCAGATTTGCGATATATTAATTATATTTCGAGATATCGCCTTCGAACGCGCGCGTTGTTTTTTGGCTTCACGAGTTCGAAGTGTTTTTAATACCGTCACCCCCTCAACCCTCATTGACAATGCACGCAACTCAAAATTTATTGTGCGATGTTGGTATTATTTATCGTATTTACTTGTATTACTCGTAGCGGACGTATACGTATTATTTCTCCTCAAAATTACGCCCAGTTCAGTTTCTAAGGGTAGCGCGCATCATCTCATGCGCGATTTTTTACAACACGCGCAAAAACAAATATTACGCGGGGTGCCGATATTAAAAACAGTGCCGATGTGTAGTACACCTACCATATATTGTAAAAATAAAAAAAGTGTGTACTCTCATACCCCGGAAAGGGGGTCGATAGAGTTAATAACAATCTTACAAATCCTACAAATCTTACAAATCTTACCGTTCCCCCCATGAACATATCGGAAATGAATTCGTTATCATGTTTCGTTAAAATACAAATTATCGATCGATCGACATACCGTCCAGGGCCGGTATTCAATTCCGTACTTAGAATAAGTAAGAATTTTACTAAGTAAATTGCTAAGCTAAGAACTTTACTTATCTCGTATTCAAATCGCATTTTAGACTTTTTCTTACTATAGACAAAATCTAAGTAAAATACTTGTGACGTCACAATGGTTTGTAAATTAGTGCTGATGGTATCCGCGAACCATTTTGTGAGACGCTTGTCTATGGGAATTCACGTGTTAAAACCAAATCGCAAACCAATTTTTTGCGACGCTTGTTAATGGGAATTCATGTGTTAAAACAGAATTGCATGATCATAACAGCAATCTTGATTGAAACGTTACGTTATTACGTTATTATAGGGAGCAGTCAAAGCAGAAAAAAATCAAAGTCGAGGAATAAAATCACTGCTTGCTTATGGTTTTCTTGAGTTTATATATGAGGTATGCCATGTCGATTGTCGGATCCATAATATGCAGGCCTATTGATCTAGGCTATGCTCTTGTGAAAGTTTGATCGTTTGAAGCTCCGAACTAAGTGGAGACAGTTATTGATGTTTGACATAATATGATCCATATGATACCTCCAGTCCAATATCGAACCAGCAAACTATTTTCAAACATGGAATATGCTTGTATGATAAAGAAGTATTAAAAATAACTTACCCGCCGGCTGTGACCATTATTTAATGTCCCATAAATATATCACTTGTAATGTTTGAAGAATATGTCCACCAAAATGGCATGGATTACTACAATAGTAGATCACATTATATCCACAACATCATCCATACAAGTAAACAAAAGATGAACAAATCAGCAGATAATATACTGTAACAGCTTGATTTTTTTCTTTTCCCTGTATGATTGCCATTCACTATTTTTGTTCTTGCACTGTACACGTCACAGCCTTGTGGCGCGTAGATCTGTGATTTCATGTGCGCAACGACTCTTAATGCGCCTGAATTGAAGCGCACTGCGCACAGTTCGCTTTGATAATGCGCTTATATCATCTTAAATTATAACTTTCAGGGGAAGGGGGTTGCATTTCTATTTCGGAGCATTTAATGTCGTTTCACCACCATATTAAATACCCGTTTCCCACTAATTCCAGCGTTAAGCTATGCTTAAGTGTCCTAATGATTTTCCTAAGTTTAAGCAAATTACTTAGTCACAATGAGGGATTTGAATAGCAACCTTGCTTAAGTAAAGTACGTAGGTAATTTACTAAGACAAAATCATACTTTACTTAGTAAAATACTTAGCCGATGAATTGAATCTGAATTTTGGCTAAGTAATTTACTTAAGCCAAATACTAAGTAAATTGCTTAAATTTTGTACTTAAGTACGGAAATGAATACGGGCCCAGGTCTTGCAGCTGATCAAGCTGAACATTTTAAGGAAGCACCTACTTTTATTAATAATAAGTTTTTATCTGTGGCAGCAGATCTCCCGAAACTTGATAAAACAAAGTTACCAGCATATTTACCTTCACCTGTTGATTGCCCAATAATAGAACCAAAAGACGTGTATGATTTGTTACGTAAACTCAATTTGCAGAAATCAACTATTTTAGGCGACTTGCCTGTTCGAATTTTACGTGAATTTGCTTATGAGTTATCTTATCCATTATGTTGTATTCTTAATTTTGCATTTAAACAAGGGGTTTTTCCGCAAGTTTGGAAGTATGCCAAGATAATACCAGTACCCAAATCATATCCACCAACTCTTCTTGAATTACGACCCATAGCCCTAACTTCTTATTTTGCTAAAATAGCAGAAACTTTCATTGCTAAGTGGTTGTCGGAGGATATTGGTGATGTGATTGATAAAAATCAGTATGGGAATCGTCGAGGCCTTTCAACTTGCCATTATTTTATTGGGATGTTACATAATCTATATAAAAATGCAGATAAACAAAAAACAATTTCAACTATAGTTCTAACTGATTTTTCTAAAGCGTTTGACCGGATCGATCATACTATTTTAATTTGTAAACTTGTTAAATTGGGTGTACGACCATGTGTCATTTCATTAATAGTTGATTTTTTTAGAATGCCGCCAACAAGTAGTAAGATATAAAGGTCATATTTCTGATGTAAAAATTAATAATGTAGGAGTTCCTCAAGGTACAAAGTTGGGGCCTATTTTATTTTTAATAATGGTTAATGATGCATGTCATGATTGTTTACTCCCTTTTTATAAGTATGTTGATGATTTAACTATTGTAGAAAGTCGGACTTGTACACAAATATCAAAATTGCAATCAGAAGTATTGTCATTAGAGAATTAGTCTTTACTCAATAACATGAAATTAAACCCAACTAAATGCATTGTCATGACGGTCTCTTTTATGAAAACTCAAACTCGCCAATTGTTGTATATTAATGGGACACTTTTAAATGAAGAAAATGTAATTAAAGTTCTTGGAATTTATATTCAATGTGATTTAAAATGGGATACTCAAGTAAAGGAAATGATAAAGAAGTGCAATAGAAAGTTATATGATGGGGGCATCGAACTTCGCGTAGTTAACTTTTAACACATCATTTCGACAAGAAATATACTGATTTGTATAATGATTCTAAAACCAGTTTATTCAGAATATTCTGTAGTATAATAAACCTGTTTTGGTTTTGAAATCATTCAATTTTAAATACTTATTTCGACCTGTTTTTGAAACCCTTGAATTTTTATTGACAAAAAAAAGGGGGATAAAACTTCGCGCAGTAGTTTTCCCATTCATTTGTACGCGCATTTAAAAGCCCATTGTAGCTGTTTGCACTGTCATTTTTTGGCATTTTCAAGCACGCGCACAATAAAGCGGGATCAAACTTCGCGCATTTGTGTGGTGGGGAGCTGCGCGAAACTAACTGCGCCAAGTTGTATGCCGCGCGAAGTTAGATGCCCTGACCATATATGTTACAAACCTTGAAACGTTTTAATTTACCCATTAGTGATCTCGTTATTGTTTATATTGGATATATAAGACCAATATTAGAGTATTGTGCACCACTTTTTCATTCCAATTTAACAATCAAACAAACAGATGATATTGAACGAATACAAAAACGGGCATGTAGAATTATTTTGGGACTTTATTTTGATTTTGCCATTAACTCAATTTAATTGTAAAACCAACCGATTTAAGAATAGCTCTATTCCTTATTTTGTTCGCATTTTAAATGATTATTATTCACAACAGTAACTCGCATGCATGTCGTATATTTGTTTTGATGTTTAATTATGTTGCTTTTTAATTATACGTACGAATTTATCTAGTATATTTATATTTACTCTTTGATATGTAATCTATATTTGATGTTTACCTGTGCATTGCTGTATTTTAACCATAATGATGCTTTTTACCTTGTAAATGACCATGCAATTCAGCTTCGGCTGCATGAACGTCATCTGAATAAACCCTTATTATTGAATTGAATTGAATCTGACAACACATCCACACAAAAACAATGACAAGACAACTTGAAGAAAAAAAACACTTCCATTAAATACATGTAATAATAGTTTGACAAAAACGGCCTCGAACTCGATTCCAACATGAATCTTTGAGACCACACGAATCTTTTTTTCACATGTTTCGACTTTATCATTATGATTATTATATCTTGATTACGTTCAAACAAATAGTATACATAAACTTGCAATATAAATTTTAATCACGGCGTAATTACCACGTGGTCTTAAAATCATATGCAAATGATTAAAAATATCGATGTAGCGATATTTTCATTGATCAAAGGAGCAGCAAGGGGCGTGGCTTTAATTTACAACGCGCACTGGCGTAAGCGTTAAAATCTCCTTAAAATCTTTTTCAGAATACCGATTTTAAAACATTTTAGCGCGATTTTATTTTAGGGAGATAACATTTTTATCTCCGCTACATTTTCAGAATACACCCCCAGAAGAATAAAATAGGGTTCGATTTTTCAAATGTCCCTTTAGTATGAAGATAATTATCATTGAAAATCATTATTTCAAAAGCGTTAGCTAACGGTATTGATAAAAAAAAGTACAATTGTCGTCGCTGAACACGTCCGGGCCAGCACGCGTGGGAAATTTTCCCGACCCACTGAACTTTGGGCCGAGCGTGCGCAAATTCCATGAATTCCGTACCGTCTGTATGTATACACGGCTGCGGATATCGTCAAGATCAAACGGATGATTGTAACTGCAACAAATCTACAACAGACCATCAGTATTCGGTGATAAAATATGAACTCAATATTCGGTTTTTTCACTAGGTAAACAATGTTCGTTTTCTTTCAAACTTTCACAAATCTTTCAATTGTATTTGACAATGATATTGATATAGGATTGAAGTCTCAAATGTCATTTTCCCGCAATGTCTGACACTTTACCTGGATCACTTTAATTGATGACACACAAACATAGTAAATTTCTTGTTAATTATGTGGATGTATGTATATACATGTCTTGCAATGTACATCGCGATCTTGTTTTGCCTTGATTAAAATCTACTTAAACAAGTAAATAGTATCAGCTTACCTCTTTCTTTTTTTTAGATCAGTGTTTGATTTAGATTTTAGAATCTACAGAACCATCAGTGTAACAGCAGTTTGCACCTTTAAAGGGGCAAACTTGTACCTATCAAGTGACAAGATTGCACCCCATAAGAGCAAAATGAGATGCCAGTGTGACACCGCTTTGCACCTTTATAAGAAAAAAGGTACAACTTTGCACCTTTAGAGGTGCAAAGTGATGCAACACTGGCGGCTCTTTTAAAGGTACAACTTTGCACCCTCAACATAGGGTGCAATTTTGCACCCTTTCTTGAGGATGCAATCTTGTACCGTTGGGGTACAACTTTGCACCTTTAAAGGTGCAAAGTGATCACTGGTGGCTCCTTTTTAGGTACAACTTTGCACCTTTAAAGGTGCAAAGTGATGCACTTGCGGCTCCTCTTTAGGTACAACTTTGCACCCTCAACGTAGGGTGCAAAATAGCACCCTTCCCCCAAAGGTACAAGATTGCACCCTCGGGAAAGGGTGCAACTTTGCACCCTACGTTGAGAGTGCAAAGTTGTACCTAACAAGGAGCCGCAAGTGCATGACTTTGCACCTTTAAAGGTGCAAAGTTGTACCTAAAAAGAAGCCGCCAGTGATCACTTTGCACCTTTAAAGGTGCAAAGTTGTACCCCAAAGGTACAAGATTGCACCCTCAAGAAAGGGTGCAAAATTGCACCCTATGTTGAGGGTGCAAAGTTGTACCTTTAAAAGAGCCGCCAGTGTTGCATCACTTTGCACCTTTAAAGGTGCAAAGTTGTACCTTTTTTCTTAGTGTGTAGAACTACTTTTCCATCATTGAGAGACTATTTGAATTCTGTTCATGATGAGGGATAAGCTTGATATGTGATTTTGTGGATATATTTAATATCATTATGATATAGTGATTTTAACACATCTAAACAAATAATAACTTATATTCTTATGTATTTCCTTGTTTTTATTGGTGATGTTTTGTTATTGTTTATTAATTTACATACTTAGTTTCATAAACATAGACACATTCTCATTTTAAAATCTCCATATATCAATCAAGTTATATTCATCTATTATTTCTTTAATACAATTAACACAATGGCCATGGGTTGTGGAGCGACCACCCTTTTTGTCTAATCTAATATCTAGCACGCAATTAAAATCTCCACACCAAATTATAGATTCACAATCAAAATTTGCAAATTTTTGAAGAATATTAATGAAATGAACCGGATCATCAACATTTGGCCCATACACATTTGTACGAGTGAATTTTTGATTTCCAATAACCACATCTCCCATCGTCATCGTGATAACATTTATTAATAGTAATATGTGGCACTTCTTTAAATAGTATAGCAACTCCCCTACTATTCGAAGCGCCGTGTGAAAAATAGAGCGCGCCATCTCCCCAGTCTTCCTTCCATTTTGCTTCATCGTGTGGACATGAGTTTGTTGTAGACAAAAATACTAGCATTTTTGTCGCGCAGCCAAGCAAAAACATGCATACGTTTAGTTCGATCGCACAGGCCTCGAAAATTCATACAATAAATGTCAAATTAATTAATTTGAGTTTGTCATTTCACCCATGTTAGACCTTAAGCACATCACACACATTAAAACGTTCAAATACCATTTTGAGAGTATCAAATTAAATGTACAGAAATTATGAAAATACATCACATTAAAACAAAGCGTTTGTATAGTAAGTGTATATACATAACAGTGGAGTATTTTCCATCAACAACTAAAACAATCCAGCTTTGAAAAAAAACATAAACGGTCTCAAAAACATGATTGCGAATTAAAAACGTCTTTCTCCGAGAGAGTGAAAGATGCGTTGCAAGTAACACATAAATAATGTCATACGATTTAATACAAGTTATTTGACAAACAAACAAGAACAATACTTATGTTTGCTCAAAGATCAGAGTCTCTAGTTGTCTAACGTTAATGTTAGCTAACAATGTTACAGTTCACTGCTGCACTAGCAATCTCCGTATGTAACTTAAAAAGATAATACAAATAAATAATATTATTTAAATTTAAAGCCAATATATCATTTCAACTCAACTTTCAACTTTGCATGCAACAATGCTAAATTAAACTATGGACACGTCCGTGTATAAATGTAAATTCATTATCCATGTGCATACAGGCACAGACATTCAAAATGGCCGCCAACTTGTCTAATGCGACCACCTGTCTATAGCGACCACTTTTCGCCGGTCCCTTGAGTGGTCGTTATATACAGGTTTGACTGTATGTAAGGACCGCTGCCACAAGTTCCAAATAAGTTTTTAGAAGTCTCCTATCGTTACTTAATCCCTTTAACAAACAATTTGGTATAATGACCATGAGAAAATATAAAATACTCTTAGTACAGAGTAGGACCTTATTGTTGATGGAAAATTATGATACGTATATTTAGTACAGAAAAGGCTATAATTGTATTAAATACACGTGATACGTAATGTTACGTAGTATTTACAACACCAGAAATTCGCTTTATTATGACAGCTTAACTATATACAATGTACATGATGAATATAAATGTAAAAGCATCATTTTATATATAATAATGGTGTTTTTATAGGCTTACACAATTCTATTAAATACCCAAAAGTCAAATGTGCCTCAGTCTTTCATTTTGGGTATAAAGTCGCAATGGGGGTTTAGTACATAGAGCACCAAAATCATAAAAAATTGTCTTTGGCTGAAAATTTCAACTTTACAGAATTTGATACCTACATGTGTCATCTACATTCTCTGAAAATTTCATGTCCTAATTCGATTGTTTTATACCGAAAATAATGATTTTTCTGAGCAACCTTCAATTCGGTTTCGGCCTGAAACTCGGTTTATCATCGCTGGCTGTTCATTATCGATCGTTTGTGCATTGATTGAGCGGCACCCGACCGCTGTGTGCGAGCTACATGTAGCTGAGCCGGAGCGGAAAGCGCTGTGATTGGTCAGACTGACCTGAATAGAGTTGTACTGGGTATGTACGTTGTGTTCATTTCCGGATAGCGTGCGCGACCTACTGTATAATACCGTATTGAATCGCGCCTTGTTATGTAAATTCTGTAGCTAGCTTTTCCTCGCATTATCAAAGCGCATCGTGTGCAGCCTACCGCATCCTACTGTATTGAATCGCGCTGTGCGGCTTACCGGTACCGGTACCTACCCTATTGAATGACATGGTACTGCGTGCATGCAAAATACGCCTCCCCGGTGCGAAGTTCATTGTGTATAGTTCAATGTTGCGGTAACGATCGGGCAGGATGAATGAGCAGGTGGGTCGATATCGCCCGACCAGCGAGGACTGAAGTTACCGCTCTATTGTACCATTCATTGTGATCGAGGGGGTCATGCCAGCTAGCCCGCCGGGTTAACTTGCATGCAATTGTACGAAACTGGAGCGGCTTTGTACAAATTTTACTGTATGTTAACAGTAAACTGCGCATGCGTTATATTGTTTGTTGATAACGCTATTTTCACGATCGATTGTGAAAACGAACGGTCAAACCGAGAATTTGTTCAACCGCTCGCTCGCTCTGTGAGGATGCTTTGCTGAATGGATGCGAAACTTTAGAAGCGATTTTCTCTGTTGTTTGACAAATAGCTGAGCTCTGGTCCGCGTTATTAAATTGCGTTTTTCTTTCCTTCATGACAATTATATGTAGCAAGTTATATATCATTTTAAAGCTGAAATCCGAGAGAATTCAAAACACTAAAAATCTCAATTTTGATATTGCCGATGAATTACCCGAAGTGACAGAGGGGGACACAAATACACAACTAAACTAAAAAGAAGATAACTCGGCTATTTTTTGGAAAATACATGAGTTACATTATAATATCTTGATTTAATGTGGTAGACCACTTACAATATGGTACAACATAGCACGATTATTTATAATGATGCAAATAGATATAGGCTACAAACATAGTGCCATACAGGTTGCCCAAACAAACCGGAACGGAGCTCAGCTGCACTTCCCAATGCCCATTCTCTCGGCACACAGCTAAATGCACACTATCAATGGTACGCGTATTGCTCGTTGATCGATGATATGACGGGCATAAACTGCGCAGCGATTTATGAGACACTGAATTGATACATAATTGAAGAAAAAAATGGGAACCTAACATGGTGTCACTCATAGCGTCCTAAAACAAAACAATACACGACCAAAAATACTGTTCTTGGTATCGTTTTTGTATTGGAAAATACACCCCATTCGATGGACATACAAATGGTTTTACTATATGTTGTGCCCCGTTCCGATTTTTGGAGGCCACCCTGTATTGTCAGCTGCATGACCATAATATAGGCAGCAATTGCGATAAGTAAGCTATATAGGTTTTCATATCCGTCTATCACTGTTGTCACTCAACTTTATGAATGTGTACCTTATTTTCTTCCCGAGCAGCCGAGAATGTGCCAATGTCGCTCAATGCCAACTTTAATTTCGTCTATTGTCGACCAATTTCACAAAAAAGTCCATTCAATTTAGTAATTTGTCACACATTATCGTCCAGTGCAATTTGAATTCGTCAGTCACAGATGTGCTCATAAACTGTGACCGACGAATTTGAAGTGTAATTTACGAAAATGCGTGACGAACGAGGAATTAATTCAATGGACTTTTTGTGAAATTGATCGACAATAGACGAAATTGAAGCTGGCATTGACACGTTCTCGACTTCTCAGGACGAAATTGAAGCACAAGTTAAAACAAAAATGAATGACAAAACTGTAACAACGGACGGGACAACCTATATTAACGGATTATGCTCGCGCTCTCCCTTATTAATCCTCTTGTTCACCAAATTTAATTAAAAACACAATTTTCTCACCTAACATGCTAACATTTACATTTAAAGGGCCTTATAACGGGTACAAATTCGAGCTCGTGGCTTATACCACATCTTTATTCTAAATGGTCATTGTGTGGTTTTATTAAGAATGGTCTGAAAGCGTGAATTGTGCACAAAAATACCAATAAAGTAGACAAAAAATCCATCAAAGTAATAGGAAAATATAGTTATTTATTGGCGAAAATATTTCACCCAAACTGTACCCCAATTGCTTAGTGTGAATAATTAAGTTCCAGATTCATTAGTATTCTTTCTACCCACTTTAAATGAACGGGGGATTGTTACATTAATGAAAACTCTTTTCTTTTTTATCTTTTTTTCCCCCTCCACAGGGCATTTATTGGTTTAAGTAAAACAAAATTAAACATAGCATGACATTTACAAGCATATCATAATAACAACACAACAATAACAATAAATGAACTATAAATGAACCGTCGTATAGTTTATTTGCATAAATGTAACTAGTTAAACAATATCAGAAAACATACTTCTCAAGGAGAACCATTTTGTATCAAAGTATTTACCATGACCTTTCAAACTAAATATATATTTTTCATTTTTATAATACGAAATTGAAGCTGATTTAAACTGAGAAAATACAGGTATTTTATTCACTAATTTACTTCGAAATATTATTTGCTTACTAACGAACAATAGACAGTTTATTGCTCTATTATTTAAACCCTTAATCCAAACAATATATTTTCATTTGTAAAATGTATGTTACAACCAGCACTTTTGTTAATCCATCTTTCTAATTTTGCCCATATAATTTTAACAAATTGACAATCACAAAATAAATGAGTAATTGTTTCAGTATGAGCATTACAAAAGGAACATAATTCAGTTTCAACCATGTTCAATTTAAACAATATGTCGTTTGTAAACAAAATTCTTTGTAATATTGTAAATTGAAACCAATGTAAATTAACATCAATAGAACAATTAAATGCAAGAGCACAATACTTCTGCCATATGGATTCATCAATGTTAAAAAACCTTTTCCATTTTGTATACCTTTTACATTCTTCCCTTTTTTGTTGTAATAATAAAGCATATATATGCCAGCATCCTTTTCGAAATTGACAAATAAGGGAAATTAAATCTAATCTTAAAGGCTGTTCCATTATCACAAAAAATACCACAACGGTTATTGAAACCATATTTAATAGCTTCACATAGGCCAATGTATTGTTGTAATTTGATATTTCAATTTAAATTCATTGAGTGACAAAAAAGTTCCATCTTCATCTAACAAATCGTTAATACATATTATACCCTTTTCGTACCAAGACCTATAAAATACACACACGTTATTCACCTGAATATGACTATTAAACCATAGAGGCTGACAAGATGGCTTGGTACGAACAGTCACGTTCACGTCACGTTCACGTCACGTTCACGGTATGTACCTTTTGTGAAACAGGTCACCCAAATCTACGAACAGTTACGGTAAAGTGACCCAACAATTTGTCGTTTTCCATGCCGGTAAAACTCGAATCGTCACGTCTACCAAAACGTGACGTGAGTGTTTAATCATTATTTGTAAAAGTGAAAGCGCTTGTTACTAAGACTAGTAATGACGTCATCCAGAATATTCTCGACGACACAACTTGTCCTAATTTGTGCGATGGAACTCCTATGGGGATTGCGTGTTTAAGGATTTGTCGCAGCGCACACAAAATTGTATGTAAGTGATCTGATGCGTCGCGACGATATCGACGAGATTCGAGAGCGAGGCCGAGGCACAGTTTGACGACGCGGCGATCGAGTAAATTGCAGGCTAGGCGCCGGATATTTTCGATGACGATGATACAAAGTGAGAATGTGAGTATAGTTTGGTATATCATTATTCTTTTCTAGCTGTTACGAGGACTTGCCATATGCCCAAGCCCAAGGCTCGACACGGCTATGGCTGCATGAGCCATGTGCAAAGATTGCCACTGCATAGCCGGCCTACCTAGGGCCTAGACCGGCCATAATAGCATTCAAGCTAGCACTGCCACTGCACTCTGGAATTCACTGGCTGCCGTCAATAATGATAAGGCAGATATCTAGTGCATATAATAGCCTTGATTACGAAGTCCTGCCAGGCTTTGGGCCATAGCCGTGTCGAGCCTTGGGCTTGGGCATATGGCATGTCCTCGTAACAGCTGGAAAAGTATAATGATATACCAAACTAAACTCACATTCTCACTTTATATCATCGAAAATATCCGGCGCCTAGCCTGCAATTTACTCGATCGCCGCGTCGTCAAACTGTGCCTCGGCCTCGCTCTCGAATCTCGACGATATCGTCGCGACGCATCAGATCACTATGCGATATGCACGCACGCAATGAAACGTACCTGTGCAAGGCGCGGCGATTACGACTACCCCCCCCCCCCCCCCCCCCTCCCCGCTGACAGGATTTTATGAACCGCTAGGTCCTGGTCCTGTTGGAACCGGTCCTGGTCTAGGCTTCGAAAAAATATTACGACTAAGCCTACCCCCACCCCCCCCCCCCCCCCCCCCTCCCCGCCGCTGACAGGATTTGTTCAACTACTTGGTCCTGGTCTAGGTTCAACATTTTGGGACTGGTCCTAGACCAACATCACATTTTTTGACAAAAACCGACCACGCTACACCACTGAATTTTATTATCACACATAAGTAATCAATACGTGTAGAAAGTTATTTTGCTCAAACCTATTCGTTGAAATTATTTCGCTATTTTTATAAAGGGGGACTTTCATTTGTTGTTGTTTTTATTACATGTTTGTCTTTTGTGTACGTATAATTTGCGTGTATGGGACTTATAACTAGCTACCATTGTGTCCGGGTGTGCATGCATTTGTCTAGCTGTGTCATTATCATCCTTTGATAAGTGTATGCGCTTTTCCTTACACCATACACGATACTTTAGTATATAATTTTACATTTTATTGTACATTATATATTGGTACATTCCATTGCATTAGTTTCAATAGCATTAGCTGCATCATTAGTACACTGAGTAATGGTAGCATGCAGTGGCCGCACACATGTTTTTTTTTTCAAAGGGAAAGGAGAGGGGGTTATTTCGTCAGCCAAATTTCTTTGAGCGGGGTGGGGGGGGGGGGGGGGGGGGGTTAGCTTTAGATATTTGGAGTGAATTAAAAACAGCCAAAACAGTATTTTTGGGGTACACCCCCCCCCCCCCTACCCGCCCCCATGGGTACGCCTATGAATGGTACATTTTGTTTCATTCATTTCACATAATCTATACGACATCTTCGCCCTGAACCAGCTATTTTGCCATTAGTCTCTTCTCAATGACAATTTACGTTATTTTTTAAAACGCCAGCGGCAATTTACGTGAGCTTTCGTAGATTTCATATAGCAGGTCAACAAATTGTTGGGTCACGTTACCCTACACTTTGTAGATTTGGGTGACCTGTTTCACAAAAGGTACAGAACCTGAACGTGACGTGAACGTGACTGTTCGTAGATTTGGGTGACCTGTTTCACAAAAGGTACAGAACCTGAACGTGACGTGAACGTGACGTGAACGTGACTGTTCGTACCAAGCCGACAAGATTTATCGCGAAAATTCTTAGACTGTAAAATACTATAAGCCAAAAAAAAATTTTTCCAAAACGGGTTAGTTGCGCCTATTTACATTCTTAAAAAGTGAACATCACTAAAAGAAGGGTTCAATTGACAATTTTTGGGCATAAATGTATGCATTAAATTATCAATAAAAGAATCTATATTACCAAAAAAGTATCTTCTCATCCATGATATTTTCAATGAATGAACATGTGAATATATATCTATCATTTTGGCTCCTCCCAAATGATAGGGTTGTATCATTTGTTTCCTACTTATTTTGTCAGGTTTATGATTCCAAATAAATTCAAAAAATAACTTTTGTAATATTTTCATAATTTCATCAGAAGGGTTCGGTAATGATAAAAAATAAATAATTTAACTTTGATACTAATAAGGATTTTACAACTATTATTCTACCAAACACTGTTAACGATCTTTTCAACCAGAGAGTCATTTGAGAGTTAATATGTAAAATTTGTGTATACAAATTATGATCAACCATATCGTGCAAGTCACCCGAGAAATCGATGCCTAAATATATAAAATAACCATCAAAAACCCAATCTAAATTTTCTTCCGTACACAAAGAATCTTTCCTTTCTTTATATCTCCCTATCCACATTACTTTAGTTTTGTGTTTATTTATACTTAACCCTGATGCAGCTTCAAAAGTATTTAAAATTTCTATCGTTTTCTTCAAATCGTCCTCTGTACCATTTAAAATAATTAAAGTATCATCAGCATACTGAATTATTTTGTGCTGACATTAGCTATTTTTATCCCATTAATACCATCACATTTTCTTACCATTATACTTAGTATTTATGCAGATAAAAGAAAAATGTATGGAGACAGAGGGTCACCTTGACGACATCCTCTTTCTATATTAAATATACTTGTCATATGACCATTGACTAAAGCGCATGACGAGGCATTCTCATAAAAGAGTTTGATCCATGATTTTATGGAATCACCGACATTAAAAAAAAATCAGGGCCTGAAATATAAAGTCGTGTGATATTGAGTCGAAAGCTTTTTCAAAATCTATTATCAACAAAAGTCTAGGAATATCATTTAAATCCGTGTATAACATAAAATAATACAAAAGACGTATACTTATTTTCCCCAATAAATCGTCCAGACATAAACCCCTTTTGACTTTCATTAATCACGAAAGGTAATATTTGTTTAATCCGGTTTGCAATACAAGATGAAGCTATTTTAAATATAAAATTTAATAAAGAAATAGGTCTTCAGTTTGATAACAATTTTCTATCTTTATTTCTTTTTGGTATTAATGTAATCACCCCCATTTTAAGCGCTTCAGTCATATGACCATTGAAATATGCATAATTCAATGATCGCAGTAAAAAATACTTTATACTGTCCCAAAAAAACTTCAAAAAACCATATAAAAAACTATAAAACCATCCATTCCTGGTGATTTATTATTTTTCATATTTTTAATAGCTTGGAAAACCTCGTCAATTGTTAACCCTAATAAGGCCGGGGAGCCATAATGGACCCCCCTCCGCAATTTGTTTTATTGCTCCAAAACGCTGTAAGATGACGCGCCGCTGCTTGGTGACTTTTTTCTTTCGGGTCTTGCGCACATTTTAAAACAAAAATTTCGAAAATCGGAACTACCGTTATAAAGTCACGTGACCTTTTGTCAATGCATGTCAGCCCGAAAATCGCTCAATTTCGTGATTTGTGTACAAAACATATGGAAATTTTTTTTTGTAAAATGAGGTATATCATTGGTTATTTGGTGTTGTTTTCATTTTATATGTTGGTTTTGGGGTTCAAAATAGTTAAAATATAGTTAGAAATAGAATAAACAACAAAAACAATAAAATACATCAGTTAAAAAAAACAAAGAAATACATGAGAAATTATCAAAACAATAGAAAACATAAGGAAGAACCTGGCTCTTCCACATTTTTTGTCGTATTATTATTCCAAATGCTCCGAAGAATATATGTAGTGAAAACCAGAGTTTAATTATGAAGAATATATGATTTATGGGTAAAAATATAAATTTCATGACTTATTTGCATACATTACCATAAATATGCAAATTAATGAGTTTTTGAAAAAAATTAAAAATTACCATTGTATTATATACACTTCACTTATCATGCGTGCAAATTTTCACGGCGATCGGCCGCTCCGCGGCGGAGATCTTAGGGGGGGGGGGGGGGGGGGCATAATGGCCCCCCGGCCTGCTGAAGACCTCAAATAGCCCGGCCTTTTTAGGTTTAAAGGACTTTCTAAAGAATCTTTCGTCTGCGCATTCAATTTCGGGATGATTCTTGATTGAAAAAGGTCCCAATCAAAATCGGATACAGGTTTACTTTTATACAATTTAGAGTAAAACCGATGTACTTCAAGTGAAACATTTGTATTTTGAATTGTATTACCTTGATCATCAATCAGTGTTTTAATTTGTCTATTAATACGATTTTGTTTTTCTAAATTCAAAAAGAACTTTGAGGGTTTTTCACCAAATTCCATCCATTCTAACTTTGAACGAAGAATTGTGTCATCGACTTTTTGTTTTCTTAAATCTTCCAAGCTATTTTGTTTTCTTCCAATTCTTCAATAATAAATCACTAATTTCCTTTTCTAATTTAGTTTCATTTTTCATACACCGTTTTCTTTTTATACTTGAATATATTGTCTCACCTCTTATCAACATTAATAATGTATTAAAAACTAACTGATCATCTATAGAGAATCTATAATTTTCAAAGTTACATTTGTCTAATTCTAATTCATCATAAGACACTTCATCCACCGAATACATTACAATATTTTCATTAATTACATGTTTAATTTTCTGTATATATGCAACATATATGATATTTATTTAATATCAAAAATTAAAACAATTCATGTTTTTTGTCCTTGTTTGCTAAACCACGACAGTCCATAGAAACAATATCTACCTTAGGCATGTATAACTAACATCATGAGGAATATAAATCCAATACGCCCTGTGGAGATTTTTACAATTGGCACATACAACATAGAACATACACAAAACACATTTACACACATCGTTACTCATACGAAAACTCAAGGAACTTCAAAAAGCTCCGCAAGTTGACCATGGAATTCAAAATAAAGGCTTCATAAAATCGTATGTGTAATACGTTTATTTATTTGGAACACCACAATTTGATAAGCTGGACTAAATGCAAAATCTCAAATGAGCGGGCACTTTCCATCTCTCATTCGGGCAATCATGCAGCAAGTTCTGGCAATCAACATCTCACATTCGGGCACTTGCCATCTTATTCGGGCAATTAACATCTCCCATTTAAGTCTATCAAATCTCCTTCCAAAGTATATGCACCAGATTGCATTATTTTGAATGAAAATTGCAAAAGCTCCCTATCGTGGGAGGGGGATACTCCCTAGCTCCCACACCCTCCGTGGCGCTTTGCGCCTTCGGGCTTGGTCGCTCCGCTCCCTCGCATGATCACGCCCTACCCGATATTCGGGCAAAAGACGCCAGTCCACCTGGAAAAAATATGCAGCTATACGCCCATGACGAGGCGTGGGACATTGTGTTGAATTGTTTGTAAAAAGACGAAAAAATAGATGACTATATGAACATTGGAAAAATAAAGAAATTATCAAAATAAAGAAAAAAAGAAAGGTATCGAAGGAGAAAAGAAGGAAGCAGGGACTAGCAATAAGCAGGAATATCAACATCTTTATACCTCTCTCTAACGTGTCTAAGCATACTCCCAAATCTCCTATATCAGCTATTTAAAAAATACAAAATAAGTAACTAATAATAAATAAAACAAAATTAAAAAATTAAAATATACATTAACAAAATTGTACAAGAATTATAAGTACCCCAGCACAATTACAATAATCTCGCAACTTTCCACTACCAAAAATTCTCAATAAACTTCTTCCCCCAATCTTTTTTTTCTTCTCAAAATTCTCATTAAAGAGATCACAAAAGAATGTCAAAAGCGTTTATTTTATTTTCTTTGTACAGTCGCTTTTATAAGCGAGTTACACAATATAAAAGTCATAACAATGGCATCCCAACCGGTGCACAGTATGCGATCAGTTTACACACGTATTTCAATAGACCGATTTGGAAATAACAAGGGTTCTACTCAATCATCTGTAACTGTGTATACCCTTCGAGCATGATAAAGTCACAACTATTATTTTGCACCGCGATGGTGCTGGTTCTAGTTACCCAAATTAAGTTTGACCAATTCTCAACCATCCCTTTAACGCATATAAAGTGTTCCTCAGACATCTATAAGTTTCACAATTTTACATACAAATAGGGACCAAAACTGTATTATCTCCTAGACTCCTTAACAATTATTGAGGTATAATATCAATGGAATGGAACTTTTGTCATAAAATATCAATAACACAAACAAAGGCGTAATCAAATAATTAGAGAGAAAATATAAACATACATCATCTGCAAGTTTCCGAATAATGTATTAGTGACAATGTTCAACTAATCATCTTACAGTTTGCGACATATCCGTATGACGACGTCAAAGCATTAACGAGATAATTTCTTGAGACTTTGTCTCTCCTTCTATTTTCTCTCACGATGTATTTGTCTTCAATAATGGCATACATCTTGAATCTCAAATGAATAGCTCCTTTCTTGTGTTAATGTCACACAATTATTTAAAATAAAATCTCTTACCGATTTCAAATAGCAAAAATAAAGTGCTTATAGTACCGGCATCTGCTCCACATGCAGGCTCATTCTACACACACGGTAATCATAAGCTGATCTCAAATATAAAGTTGCTAAAAATGAACATCATGGTCACGCGTTTCTAAGATTTCTAATATCACGTAGGCAGCCACTTTCTGCTCGCGTTCGGATTGTTACAACAACTCCGTTGCAATAAACGCGTTTATAAGCAACCATGGCAACAGAACAAAGTGACAGCTCCCACCACGCTTAAGAATACTCTTAGTTGCACTATATTCATCATGCGCTATATGTAACGCGTTTAACCACAATGTACATTGTGAGAAGAAACAAAATATATAATAACTCAATAAACATGATCATGTGTTAACACAGGGTAGCAAATGCTATGTACTATGACCTATATATATATAATAGAATAAAGTCTATAACAAGCAAAGTTTTGTGATCAAAGACTATGATCAATCACAGCCTCAAATACTAGTAATATCATCTGTATCACAAGCAACGTCATATCGTACTAATTCCTTTCAAGACCACATCTGAGCTACTGGCCGGATAATCATTCGAACTTTCGATCAGGGCGAAAATGGCCATGTTTACATACAGATTGCCTGAAGTATCACCATACGTTTGACAGTAACCCGACGACCTCGACTGCAGACAGCTCATGTTGCATGTAGCATCACCAAACATTATTGCGACGACCTCGACTGCAGACGGCTCAGATTGCCTGCAGTATCACCATATAATTGACAGTATCTCGACTGCAGACGGCTCATGTTGTATGTAGTATCACCATACATTGTTGCAACAACCTCGACCTTAATGCAAACTTGTCTAACGAACGGGCGTACTTTGATTCTGTCAATTTAATTTGGCACTCACAGAATGAAAAGGGTGCTATCCGATAGTTATTCCATTTTTCGTACAGGAAACGTGATCGGGAAGTACTTCTGGTTGACTTTTTTTGGTGAGTCTCGCCTCTCTACTGGCCGGGAGCAAGCATTGATGCACACCGTCGGATGGCGAAATGGGAGTTGGAGAAAAAAGGAAGAGAGAAAGATAAATGGTAAAACAAAATTGACAATACAACATAGAAAGTCTAAACAAAAATCATAGCTGCTTAACTGTGGATGGCGGAACTTGAGTTCGAGAAATGAAAATGACAAAGATAAAACATCAAAACAGTTGAACAAATATAACAAAACTTCGACTAAATGTTTGTTTTATAGTTTGTTGATATTTATGTTTATTTGGTTAGTTTATTGTATTAAAGGTTGTGTAACACATTTGCAAACACCGCAGATCTTTCTTAAAATGTGCATGTAGCTAGGGAATGATGTTAATGAAATGTGTAAGAAATATCAACTCAATTGAAACCTTAGTCTTCAATACATTAATGAAATATTTGTCTGTTTTACTTCTGAAAAAAATATGGCGTGAGGTTACTCAGCATCTGGATAATTCGGTTCTTGATTAGTCGATACTAAAGTACGACATACGCTGGTTCCACGGCGACACACACAGAAACGCACGTTATAATACACGTACCATTGGTATCGATGACAATAACACACATGTATACATGTAACAATACACTGTAAAGATGTTCCCATGTCGTTTATAATGTGCCTGGTATAATGTTAGGTTTAGACGACACTACAGTGCACATTGAAAGTAGGTTAAATAGGGAGTTGCATGCAGTGTGCTAAGTTATCAAGTCAGTTGATAATGGAGTGGTCACACGGACTTGTGACGACCTGCAACAGCTTACGATTTGGTCACGTGCACATATGAAAGGCGGATTTTGCCAAAGTCTGTAATACATCACTGCAGACTCACTGCGGATATACGATATAAACACTCACAAAATGTTCCGCAATTTAAGCATGAGCGTTAGTATCTCTCTGCTCTTATATTGATATGTCTTGATGCACAAATTATGGAATACAACTACTACTCCTAATAATAATAGTAATATTGATAATTATAACAATAATATTATTTAATAATAATAAATAATAATAGTAGTTCGTATTTATATAGCGCCTAATAGCCTCTAAGCGTCAGACCCGCATTGTACACATCCTCTACTCCCCGAGGAGCATGCTAGCCGTGGGCTACCCTATTTTTGCACCAAGCTTATATGAAATTAGCCTGAGTATGGAGCCATATCAAAGACAAATGTTGCAAAATATAAACATAGGACGTGGCGCAAGCTTTGGGCTTTTAGATCATACAAAGACCCCCAAGAGGCCAAATATAAATTACCGCGGTAAACAAGGTAGAAAAACAACAACAAACATAACTGTGCGACATGAAGGAGAATATTGGGCCCAAGAGCACAAGAGCCGAGACCCCCTCCCCCCCCCCCCCCCCCCCCCCCCACCCTTCGTTGTCATGTGGATGCCGATTCCAATCATGACAATACAAATATGTCGGTTGAATACCTCCCTTTCAATGGTGAGGGTGTGTAATGAGAATAAATAACTTTTGATGAAAAGCAGAAATATCTAGAGGCTTGCCAGGAGTATTCAGGATAAATCATTGTCTACCAAACAATGCATCGTTGCCATGGATACAATTTCAATAGGTCACCGCAATAGAGTGGTGAAGTGTAATGTCATCAATGACGTTATAAACATCTTTTTTTAGAATGTTCAAATTTGATTTTCATTTTCCGAAAAAGCGTCAAGAATAATGTCCAATTACCGAAAATCAATTGAATATGTTAAGTATCGGCTGAGATATGGCCATCCGAATGAATTTGTTTGGCAATAGGCACTCAGTGTTATAGTGCTCTGGTTCATAACTTTATGAACCAGCGCACTATAACACTGATTGCCCATTGAAGTAAAATTCATTCGGATGGGCATATCTCAGCCAGTACTTAACATATTCAGTTGATTTTCGGTATTTAGACATTATTTTGTATGCTCTTTCTGAAAATGAAGTTCAAATTTGAAAATTCTAAAAAAGGGTTTTCATGACGTCATGGCATCTGTACTCTATTACAGCATGCGATGAGACTTGCCTGAAGTTTTCAGGATTAAGTGTTGTCTACCAAACCATGAATGTTTGCCATGGATACAATTTCAATAGAACAATAGGGTGAGCTGCAGCCACCGCAATAACCGCAATCACCGCATGCTCTCTCTCTCTCTCTTTTATTGTTTTCAACCGATTTGTTGATGTCCAAAACCTTGCGACGGGACTTGCGATGGAACCTGGCGTTGCAAGAGAACACACGGCGCATGCGTTCCACGTGACCGGTCGTGCTATTGTTTGATCAACAACCCAAAACTGGCGTTATGATGCTTAAAGCACGATAAATCAAATGTAAGATTTTTTTTAGCCGAAATGTAATACACAAAACATATTTATGGCTATAATTGGGAATTAGACCGAATTGATTGCGATATTTGCATTCTGTTGTAACGAAAGCTTTAATATGATATAAAGTTTGTATCATAATGATTCTGCAACGCGGAGTTATTGACGTTTTTATTAGGCCAATATTGAACGCTCTGGAAATAAAATGCAGATAAAATCGCTCGAGAAGTTTTACATCCGTTTCGAAAGTGAAATTAGCGTTATAAGCAGGCCATACGTAAACCGATTGCATGAATATAATGTCGTAGCAACCATTATCTTATTTTCTTGAAAACTTGGATATCAATAAATGTATGACTTACAAAAGCCCTCCAAAAATTGTTGAATATAATCCATGCTTTGAAGAGATATGTACAGAGTTAATTAAAATTTAAGTGGGTTTGTAATAATAAACTAGAATTCAAGTACACACCGCGCACATGGCACAATAGCGAGCACTTTTACTTTACAAAAGGCGGTCCGCTCTAGCGTGGACATGCTCTCGTTATTGTTCGACTAATCGATATTGACAGGCAGCTCAGCCATCCCTAGCCTAGGCCCTGCACACTGAGAACCTTTGATTAAACCATACCGCGATCGCGCGTGCGGTCCCTTTTGAAAAATAAAGTTGCGACGGGGCTTACAAGAGTTCATGATAACAAAATGGAACAATAGGAATTACGTGTTCAAACCCAGCGACGTCATCGTCCGGTAGTATTATCTTCTTTGTTACGATCCAGTAAGGTATACTGTATCCGGGACTGTATACATCGGGCTTTCGTTTATTTTTGCTTATCTTGCCAATTTGCAGACAGCTTTGATTACGTATAATATATTACACGCACTACAGTAATTGTAGTCTATTTCCTTTGCATATTGGCAACGACCAACACACGAGTGATAACTTCAACCACACTTAATGCTGCTAGTTTCTTGAATGCCGTGTTAAGGTCGAACGGTAGTAAATATTATCGTCATATACTAACAAACTCAAATCCATGATTTCAATCTAACATAAAATTAAAACGATTGCATGAAGTTTTCTAATTTGTTGATATTATTTGTACATCATGGTAGATGATCAACAGAAAAAAGAAACAAATGATGCAGCATTACATTAACACAATGAGCCTTAAACAAAGAATATATATTTTTCAATTGCCTTGTTTAAAGGAGTGCATATCTGCATGCTCTGCACCTAATGAATCAAAACAGATTATTATTAGCCCGACTTGTCCAGACTTTGGGCTTATTACGGAAGTTGACATTACCTTTATGCCAAATTCAGCATAAAACTACAGATTATAAGAACAAAAGTATTGTTTATGATTTTTTTTCAAAACGAAAATTATGTCATCTTTCCTCCGCCACTTTGCAAAAAAAGTCGAGGCGGCTGAATTAGGTCCGTGCGACCTTAAATGCGCACGTTTGCGTTCATTTTTAGGAATATAAACTTGCGCCTGGCCCAAGGCAGTTACAAAATATTAAACAGAACATTATGTTGATAAGTGCCAGACTTACTAACGAATAAACTCTTGTCTATGCCTTGCCACCCCCAGATTGTACAATTTGTTCACAACTTGTTGGATAGAACACAGTTTGTTCGAATGAGTAGCTTTCAATACACAGTCAAAACCATTAGTACAGGCACTCCGCAATGATGTGTTCTATCCCCCGTTCCTTTTTCTTTTTATACAAGTGAAGGGATTCAAGGAAATGAAGAATGCAAACTAATTAAATACGCAGGCGACACTGTCGTTATTGGTCTCATGACAGATGATAATGTAGCAAGCTTTACGATGTTCACAGAAAGGTTTGTTGTATGGTGCGTTGCACACCATTTGAAATTGAATGTATCAAAAACAAAGGAAATTGTGTTCGATTTTCGTAGAAATAGTGTTAACCATGATCAAGTAGTGATACTTGAGGTAAGTGTAGAACAGGTCAATGAGTATAAGTATTTGGGGACAGTGGTCACAAGCTCACTTTATTGGTCAGACAATGTACAAAGGCTATACAAAAAGGGCAACCAACGCTTGTCTTTTCAACGTCAATTAAGAAAATTACATGTTTACAATACAATTTGGGAATTGTCATATGAGGCATTGATTCAAAGTATCATTACTTTCAATTTGATTTGCTATGTTGGTAATGTAGCGCAACGAAATGAAAACACACTTGAACGCATTAGAAATCTGTCACAGCGCATCGTGGGTAGACAATTGCCATAAATACAATCACTGTACGAAGAAAGGGTTCTTGCAAAAGTCAAACAAATCTTGACAGACCCGTTCCACACATTGAGAGAAGAATACACATTTAATCGATCTCGATTCAGGCTCCGCGCACCTCGAACAAACAGGCAAAGATTCAGAAACTCATTCGTTATCGATTCTACACACACTTAAAATGGTAGAGTTCGAAGGTAAACATCTTTTGCGAGACACTGGGGTGTTCCATTTTTTAAGCATTGGTCTTTAATTTCTCAGAATTTGTAGAACTCGCGGATATAAGTTGTTGTTTTTGTTTTTGTTCCCGCACTTGATGCAATATACATACTGTACGATATTATTTAAATTGAATACATGATGAATATAAGGACTTGTTTTATATTATTTTGTATTGATAGTTATTAATATTATTAAGTATTTATGCACGACTTTGTTGATTGGATAAAGCTGGCGAATTCAACGATAGGATTTGTTTTGTAATTATTTATTGGTAATTAAATATTTGTTTGAAATATTGAGAATTAATATATAATGATCTAATGTTAAAGTTTGACTCTGAATAATAAAACCTGTCTAGTTGGTAAATAGAAAATGATGATACGTAATATGTTAATGTTGTTGAATACTCTATAGTGAAACTATTTTGAATGCAATTAACGAGGGGATATGACGTTATTATATTGTTTAAAAGAGAGCACATGAATAAATTGATTTATTTGTTTATATATATGAAAATAATTATACAAAATATGTAACTGTTAAATGGTACATTAGTTTGATTTAATGTACACTATATTGAAATGATATGGATGTCCAATAATATTGTTTATGAATGTGATTTATTTGTATTTTGATATATCAACACATTGTAAAATGTAACCAGTGGAAACAATTTTATATGTAATGATTATGGACATAATGAACTTCAATTCAAGTAAAACGGGGCATTGAAGCGAGACATCTTGGATGAGGAGGGGGAGGCATCCCGGTGTATGTGTGTGTGTGTGTTTGTGTGTGTGTGTGTGTGTGTGTGTGTGCGGGGGGGGGGGGGGGGGGGCTGGTGGGGGCGGTTGGTATTCGGGTTTTGTTTTCTTATTTTGGCGGGGATGTACTTTAGCCAACTTTAAAACAGGGGACTAAATAGCGGAGGTGAGCCTCACACAACTTCAACATGGTGGTCAAAAGAGGGGAGTTGTGTCTTAGCCAACTTAAAAACGAGATATAATAGCGTTTCATTTTTGGTTTTGCTGAAAGTGAGATTCTTATGAGCGGCGCTCATACAAATACTCGTTTTTTGCTGTTGTTGTTGTTGTTGTTTTTTTTTTTTTTTGGGGGGGGGGTATGCCTCATTATTAAATAATTGTTAACTACTTATTTAAGTACTTAATTAGTACGACAAATTAATTCTACATACGATTAAGCATGAATTTTATGTTACAGGGCCAAGTTCTTTAATCTATTTTGGCCTCAACGCGACAAAAGGGGTCTTAGCGTACGGCACATAGTACGGCGCAAACGTCATCAGAAAAATATGTAGTACATGAGCCAAAATCTGAAAAGTCGTTTAAAAATGGAGACTGTGGAGTTGGTTGCACCCCTCTGGTGGCCAATAATTGTTGGTATCATTTTGAAGGTACAAATCTCAGCTATCTCAAACTGGAAGTTTAGAGAAAGTTGCACGTTACCATGAAAATGCCGCTTACGTGAAACATGGTAAAATGCATCATGCATAAACAGTGTGTTCCATTGTAGAACGACAGGTTGACAAAAAGCAAAAATTTCTCAAAATCTATTTATCATATGTTTTTATTTTTTTCAGGAAATAAAGAATGTGATACCAGCTATCAGCTTCTAAAATGTTGCAAACGTTACTTGTTTTCTCATGTCATTAGAGGTCATAATACTAACTTCTTGTATGTAATTCATGCAAACTCACATTACTCCTTACTTCTGCGGTGTATATGGCTAAATGTGATTCTCTCGGAAGGCATAAGGTATAGATATCCATAAACACTATATAAGGCTAAATTGATAAACCGTTGCAGTGGCAACTAGTCTGATATGAATGCTGCAAAAATGCCGCAAATGCTCAAAAAGTAAGCTGCGAGAGTCAACATTTTCGAATTTAATGCACCCGGCTGGATTAAAGGGAAAGTTGAGTTTTGGTAGAGAGGGCGCTAGACTACTTAATTGGTTTGTGAGGTATTGAAAAACTGAGTGTAAAATTTGAAAGAGCATAATATTTAAACAATAAAATCATCTTTGTTTGATCAAAATCGGTTCAGAAACGGCTGAAATATCCATAAATATAACAATTTGTAATAAACCCGGGGCCCCGGGTTTATTAGAGAATTTTGAACCAGCCGTTAAAAATTCAAAAAAATGCTTCCTCTTTTCAAAAAGTTACAAAATAGGTATTTAAATAGTTGTTGGTTATTTCTCTTTCTAATCACTATTTCAACAAAGCATCACATGCACAATATTTTATTCAAAATGGTTGAAACCGATGAGTGTTTAGAGAGCGCCCTCTTACGTTTTAACGGCTCTTTTTGAATGATAACATGATCTTTACTACGTCATTTGTAATTTTGTGTTCCTTTCTAGTTATAACTATTAGTTTGTAATGTAATGATGCAGGTTTTGGTTACTAAAATTCAGTTTCACTAAAACTGTACTTTCCTTACCAGAACTCAACTATCCCTTTAAAGCAATTAGTACCTCATTTGAAAAGGAATTGTCTGTAGTTTATGAAAAGACCATTCAAATTGCCGCTGCTTGAAGAATCACAATGAAAACCAGGGCTAAGTAGACCACGCCCCCTTTTACAAGAAATACAACTGGAATAGACCGCTTCTGTAATGTATGCAAATATTATGCGTATGACGTCAGACTCCCCGTTGGCAAGCTTAACAATAGTAACTATGTCCGGCAAGCTCCGGCAAACTTAGCTTGCCGAACCTAGTTGCTATTGTTAAGCTTGCCAACGGAGAGTCTTATGTCATACGCATATTATTTGCATACATTACAGAAGCGGGCTATTGCATATATGACTTATTTTAAAATTATGCAATCATTATACATACATATGGGTTTTCCTGTGATGAAATCAACTGTAAATGGAAAGGCAAAATGGTGCCTCGCCGTCAGTTGAAGTAATTATCAATCAAGTAGCGTTTCCTAGCAACATACATTTCCCCTAGCAGCCGTTGCATACTTCTGTATAAGCTTAAATGTTGTCATTTTCTGCGGGGATTTTTTTTCTTTCTCAAAACTATAAACGATTTGGATTCTTCATGTTAAGGGACTTAGTAACATTGTCCAAGTCCTCAAAATCAAATTTGGTTCCCTCATACCTTGTTGTACTTGTATTAACAATACAATCATGGGACATCGTTACAAAGATATCTACGATTGAAGTGCTCAGATAATAAAATATCCGTTGGAGTTTTGAAACCGTGTACAAAGTGAGTGCAGTGAGTTAGTGAATATCACTTTACATTTTGCTCATTACTCGGCAATGCAACGTCCATTTAACTTGAAATGTTCACACAATACCATGTGGACATATTAGATAACAACAATATACATAGCATCAACCATTCATCACTTTTTGCACATGTCAACAAAGTTACTAGATCCCTTTAATGCGATGGACTTTATTGTTTTCATAGTTATCGAAAAAAGACCAGAAATAACCCTGCCAACCATATTGAGATAGATGTTTGTTTGTCTATGCCTTACCAACCTCAAAAAAAAAAAAAAAAGTGTTTAGTGAGGAGTTTAACGTATCCATGGCGAATTGGCGTGCATCACACGGTTTTTGCTTGACCTTAGCTTAGTGTTCATATTATGGACAGTAGTATTCTGCCGAAAGGCAGAATGCCAGTGAACCAATTTAAGGCAGACTAGGCAGTAGCCAGAAGCCTGGATTGTTGCAGGGTTCTCATATATAGAGGTGATTGGTTTACCAATAAGGGCATTACTGGAGGTTCCGTTTCTGTCCAGCTTCATCAAATGGACATTTGTTGTCAGAGATTTTGTGTAAACCGCCAAAGATTTGTGTAAACTCCATCAATATAGACTGGATGGTCACAGTAGTCCTGGCTGATTTTATTCCATACTTTTTCAGATTCCAGTCATGTTATTCAGGCAACATTAAAAAACTTAAGGTGTAGATGAAATTGCTTGACGTTATATACTAAGTGATTTTCTTCTAAAGTTTGAGGTAGCAAATAATCTAAGCGATGATGCGGTTGGCAGTTTGCTCGGATAATCGAGCCAAATATGTAGGCTCTGGAAGGTCTGAATAGGCCCCAATGGTGTAAAGCCTGTTGATCATAACCTAATCGCTACATGATACGTCTGAACAATTTCGTAGCTTCGTGTTAGGAGTGGATGCCGATTTAGAGGATTGGGGATCAGCTGCCAGACGTCTTTCAATGAGCTGAGGGTGCTGAAAATGAAATGGGCTGCTACTTGTATTGCCATAATCATAATCATACCACTGGACTAGAGCATAATAATTGTGTGTGTGTTTGTGCAACAATTTCTGAGCAGTTTCATTATAATGACCTATGAAGTCCTGCTTATGGTGTACAACTTTATTATTAAAAAAAACCCCTAAAAATGTACTGGTCATGCGTCGTGAGGTTGACTCCTTTTGCGTTACATGCCGTTTTGGCTTCTGCAGGACAATGTTACGTATCAAAAATATACATTTTTTGACAGGAAATTTCAATATAGGAATCTTGAAAAGCACTTGAAATATAATTATAGACTAATTTTTTTGTTTTTATATTAACCCTCATTTTGTTAAAAATTGTAGAGGTCAATATTGTCCATGATAACTTTTTCTGAGGTAGCTCTAGACAACAATGATAATATCGAAAATAATATTGCTAGTGATATAGTCCCGTTGATTGGTTCAGCATCCGTGTGCACCGGCCAATAGACATTACCCGTTATTGACCAATTATGAACGTACTCGCTCATGCGAGATAGTGCGTTTGGAGCCGACCGAGGAGTATAAAACACGATTGCTTACATTACATTATATCACTTGACAAAGTGTTGCAGCAGCCGCGAAACGTCGTGATCTTTTAGATTCCTTGTTGACTATACATTGCGAGAGAAACGAATATCACTAGCGATATTTTTTTCGATACTATATCCGCAATGAGTAATATATTTACTAACAATGATAATGTTTTCATGCAGAGCACACTTAGACCTTTACAGCAATATGGGGTTTATGATTATTGTGTGGGAGGTATTTTCATTCATAACAATATTTTTAAAAAAATGTATAAAAAATAATCCATCATTTTCTCTACGTAAGTGTCAATTTATAAGAGTGTAATCTAAAATTAAGCCTAAATGTGTTAGGACATGATACAGTTTGATAAGTAAGCTTTAATTTGATACCGAATTTATATTCTTTATACATCTTGTCTTTTTAAAGATTTTAACGTTTTTACCAAGAGTTCACAAAACGCATCCGTCAAGATTGTGTCCCCATATAGAGTTTGTACAAGCAAGCCCCAACTGTATGTGTTTGTGTTGATTTTGTTAAAATTGAAAGTGGCAAAAACACTGTTCAATCAATTACAATACAATTCAATGTTAAAGCTTTCATTTGGTACCAATATTGTAGCTATACATCAAGTTTTGACAAAGTTATCAACGTTTTAGAAAGAAAAAAGAAGAAAAAATCGCATTTCCCCATAGACTTTGTACAGGGGCTCCATTTTTGCGACCCCCTCTGGTTCCAACCTTCAAATAGTTATATATCCACTTAGGAAATAGGTATATGATAGTCCTTTAAAAAAAATATCAACTTTTCTTCAGAAAGAAAGGAAATAATAGCAAAAAAACCCACAATGTAACGCTACTATGTGGAGGTAAGTTCATGAAATAAATAATGTCCTGACCTTGCCAATGTAACTTTTTTTAATTGCTTTCGAGTGGTTTTGAGATCAGTAAAAGTAATTTTTGACCATACCCTATAACAGCCTCAAATATTTGGCGATCAAAAATAATCATGGGTGGCGGTTTCTCTAAATTGCGTTTTGTAGCAGATCTGCAGTTACTGTTCACTTTGCGTAAATACACCATTTTTGTTTGAGGCTGTAGAGGTACTTAGAAAAGTCAGATTTGTAAAAACCCCAGCATTTGTTTCATTCAGTACCCTTCATACATACAGAAAAAAGTTTTAACTAATTTTCCATACATGTATAAGTTTATGAGGTTGGCGGGGGGGGGGGGGGGGGGGGGGGGGGGGGGGGGGGAGTTTTGGGAGGGGGGCATGCAGTTAATTGGATATGACCGTTAATTGGATATGGGCCGTATTATCATGGACAGACTTTGGCAATCTCAAGCAATCAATGCCTCCATACGTTATGTAATAAAAACAAACACACACACACACACACACACACATGTACACCCACTCACAGCAAAATGACACGCACCATGGACATAAACATTATTATACATAACACAATAAAGCAAGTAAACACACACACACACGCACAAAACATACTATCACAAAAAGACAGTTTCCGACACTAAATTGTAAGCCGAAATCATTGCATAATCATCCCCTATCATGTCCCCTGTAGTTTGTGGGCTTGGCGGCACGCGCGGCTTGCTCAAGGGGATTAGGGCCACCATACAAAGGAGGCCATTTGATTTACTAATCTCCGTGCAAGCGGTGGCGCAGTCAATAGGAATTAAAAAATCTCTATGTGCGCCGGCCGGGGGCGCTCTTGACAGCTACCGAGATTTGCAACTTAGCACAAAGGGAGATCAATATCGATCACTTTTAGTGGCAAATAATTTTGGAAAGCAAACTTTTCAAACCCGCGAAAAACATGCTTCAAAACTCTGCTTAATGTTCATCTTTCCACTTAATATTTTTACTGGATATTTTGCGTACCGGTAGAACAAATACCAGGGAAATGCATGAGGCAATAAACTGAACTGAACTGAACTGAACTGAAATAAAGTATCTTGTATCTTACCAAAAATGTCTTCTTCAAAATACAACACTTAGTTTGTCATTACCTAACACATTAATTATGTATTGAAGCGCCCTCTAAACGAAAACTCAACTATCCCTTTACATTGCGGAATATCGTTATCCTCCTTGGGGTTGTTTTAAACAGTCACAAGCCAAACTTAACACTAACTTCGACTTAAAAATCATGGCCCTTCATTTGTAGCTTTGGAATTCAACAAAGTCAAGAGCCCAAACTGCGAATATATGAAATATTCAACAAACTTATTCATGAATACATTAAAGTCTCTTTCATAAAAGAAAATGTAAATGATTTGTATCAAAAATTGTAGGCCTATTTAAAGAACAAGTTTAATAATCAGACAAAGAAATTAATGGTGTTCCATAATGGCTTTGTATTAAATTTGACTTAGGATCTGTGTGAAACACCACTGGTTATTATAGGAACAGTTCAACCCCGCATATCACTTATCTTATTCACCGTATAGGTGAACAGTTTTATTTTGCACCCAGACCATGTACCTATGTATATTCTCGCCTGAGAGCAAGAATATTTATAATATGTATTACATACGGTGTGAGCGTACAGACTGTTCGAGGGATAGATTGTCCGAGCTGTCATTCGGTTTATGTACAGATACATTAGATGTCATGTATTACGATAAACACATACGCACTTTATAAAGGCCTGTAATATGCATGTGCACACACACCTATACACACACAAACACACACAGACCCACAACACAGAGGATATGCCATCACCCACGTTGTGTTGGTGCATGTGCACATGCAAACAACATGCCTATTGATAATGCGTATGTCTGTATCGTAATGCATGCCAACTAATGTATCTGTACATATACCGAATGGCAACTCGGACACTCTTTCCGGCGGACAGTCTATACGCTCACAACGGACATAACTGATGGGGAATCAATATCGATATCATCCTCGGATCCCCGTATAATCAGAAGTCAAACGCTCGTCAAAACATAATGTTTCACTTACCGTAAGTTTGTGTACACGATACATCTCCACCACAAAATCATGGCGATCAGAGAGACCCAGGAAATTACCACAGATGGCAGGACTGTTAGCCAAGAAAGAACAACACAAAACAGAAAAGAAACGGATTAAAACTAATTCCAAAGATTAACTGATTTGTACATGTACTTGTAATTGGTAATACAAACAAAATGCTTTACTTATATAATAGAAGATATATATATACAAGTCTTTATAGCAAAACTAACATGTTGACATCAACCATTTATGCATCAAAGCAGATATGATATGGTTTATTATAATACTCACAATAATAAGGATAAATACAGAGTGTATCAAAAAAGGTAATCGAAGTTCAAAGGTAATTGATTTCAAAATGATCTAATTTCCTATCTTAAATGTGGTATAGATGTAGTGAGTACTTATTTAGCTTAGATTTGGTACCTTTTCTGAAGCAGCTGCAGTGCCAGGCATTGCCGAGATCTTTGTTGTTGAACATGACCGGTGCGAAACCCACTTTTTACAAGTTTTAGCGAATGAATAATTCGGTGAAATGTATGGTGCCACACTTAATGGGTACATCCATTTGAACATGTTTTATTGTACACGTTGTACACAATTTTGTATTGTACACGTTTTCAGACATTGACAGTTTGATTGGACTTTGTGGAAGTGGTCAAGTGATCTGACAACTTTTCTTTGAAATGAAACAAATGGAAGCATGTATCTTCAGATGACACATGAAGATGTTGTACCTCAGTTAGAGGAACACATTGAGCGACAGGTGCGAGGAGTATTTAGACAAATCTGGTGAGTCCATCGTCTTTTCGCTATCAGATATAGACTACGGATAGTCTTTAGGGAGAGGTTTATTGCATCCAAGTATTAGGTGGGATCCCCTGTTTTTAAACTTTGCGACTTCTTTATGTTGTAACATTGTAAGAACAAACTGCTTGCATCACCTCCTCATGACCTGGATGATGTGTGGGCCAAATCAATACACCAAAAACACATATCGACATGAATCGTTAACTATTTTAGTATGGCACCATTGATTTCAGAAAAATGTATTCATCAGTCATAACTTGCCAAAAAAACGTTTCGCCCTTGGCATCTTCAACAAAAAATAATTCAGCAATGCGTAACACTGCTAAATCAGAACATTTTTCGAATACAAGCTTAAAGTGATCCCTGTAAAGTGTCAGATATTGCACAAAATGACATTTGAGACTTCAATCCAATATCAATATCATTGTAAAATACAATTGAAAGATTTGTGAAAGTTTAAAAGAAAACGAACCATGTTTACCCAGTGAAACAAACGAATATTGAGTTCATTATTTATAACCGAATACTGATGGCCTGCCGTAGATTTGTCGCAGTAATAATCGTCCGTTTGACGATATCCGCACCCCTGTATACAGACGGTACAGAATTTTCGCGCGCTCGGCTCAACAGTCGGCAGAAGAGACACGAGGAAGCTCCTAGTAGTTTTCGTGGAGTTAGACACTTTACTTGGATCACTTTAATAGTTACTCTTTACATCTATACCAGAGGCGTAGCTAGGGGGGCCTGGGAGGGGGGTGCCCCCCTTCGCACAAATATTCTGTGCCCCCCAGATGTCCCCCCCCCCCTACTGAAAACTCATGCTTGATACAAAAATTATAAACAATGCCGTTATAACAGTATAATACAAAGCAAGAGCGTTCGAACCACATCTCTTATTTGAAGATGCGCCATCATGATCTAGATTAGATACCGATCGCGCAATAGTTTACATACTTTACTTCACAAACGTCCGTTACCGTAAGTCAATTAACCCTAAAAAGGCCGGGCTATTTGAGGTCTTCTTACGGACGGGGGGGGGGGGGGGGTGCATTATTCCCCCCCCCCCCCCCCCCCACCCCTTAAGATCTCGGCCGCGGAGCGGCTGATTGCCGTGAAAATGTGCACGCATGAAGTGAAGCGTATAGAATACAATGGTAATTTTAATTTTTTCTAAATTTATTAATTTGCATATTTATGGAAATTTATGCGAATTTGGTCATAAATTTCCTCTTTTCACCAATAAATCAAATATTCTTCATAATTAAACATTGGTTTTCACTACAAATATTATTTAGAGCATTTGGAATAATAATACGACCAAAACAATTGGAAGAGCCATGTTCTTCCTTATGATTTCTATTGTTTTTTATAATTTCTTATGTATATTTTTGTTTTGTTTAACTTATGTATTTTATTGTTTTTGTTGTTTATTTTATTTCTAACTATAATTCAACTATTTTGAACCTCAAAACATACATATAAAAAACCAAATAACCAATGATATACCTCTTTTTACGAAAACTTATTTCCATATGTTTTGTACACAAATCACAAAATTGAGCGATTTTCGGGCTGACATGCATAGACAAAAGGTCACCTGACTTCGTAACGGTAGGTCCGATTTTTGTTTGTTTTAAAATATGCGCAAGACCCCCCCCCCCCCCCCCCCCCCCCCAAAAAAAAAAGTCATGAAGCAGCAGCGCGTCATCTTACCGCGTTTTGGAGCAATCAACAACATTGCGGAGAAGGGGGGGGGGCATTATGGCCCCCCCGGCTTCGTTAGGGTTAAGTTAATGTACCGTTAATTCCTATACTAGTAGTTTAGCAACGTGTGCGCGTGCATATGATGACCGATAATACTATATCTACAGTATAAAGTATAAGCTCTTCCATCTACTGTGTTCTATACCCCCTCCAAAACCGTCCCCCTCTTTGCCGCAGCACTCGGTCGCTTAGCTCCCTCGAGACCGTTCTTGGCCTTCTTGTTGGATCATGCATAATGTGGTATATGGTTTATGTTGGAACTGTGTATGACACTAACTGTTACAATAATATGTGTGTGTGTGTATTGGGGGTGCATATTTATTTATGTGTCAAATTTTGGTTTTCTTTAAGAAAAATATATTAAACATTTCTGGTCGATCAAATCGTAACAGCTTACCCAGTTAATCTTAAGCCCGAATTTCCTATCTAGGTATGCACCAGATTGCAAAATTTCAAGTACAAAAATGCAAAAACTCCCTACCGTGGGAGGGGGGACACCCCCCTCCCACACCCTCCCACCGCTCAGTCGCTTCGCTCTCTCGCAATGTCTCACTCTCACCTCTGGCTCAAAGTTGGCAACCCTGTGACTATTATGTTTCCTTTACATTTCAGCTACCTCCAACAGTTAACAAGTACAATTATATATTGTGCCCCCAGTGCCCCCCCCCCCCCCGCTCCCCCGCTGAAAAAATCCTAGCTACGCCAATGATCTATACCTCATTTAAATATGTAAACATATTGACATAATTGACCTTTGAACTTTTATTATCCTTTTTGTATACGCCCTGTATATACAAAATGTATATGATTATTATTAACATCATTATCAATAATAATATAATATAAAGTTACAAAATAATTTGTATTTCTAACTGTCATGAATGTTATTATCATATTTGAATTGGAACGTTACACAAATAAGACAAATTTGTTGTTGTTTTAGTACCTATTCAAAATATGTAGATGGCCGACATCTTGCAAATGATTATGTTATTCATAAACAATTCAAATAATCACCCGAACGTACATAACTTTACAGGCCCTTAAATTCCGCAAGCGCCAAACATATTTTGCCGATGCGTCAATTCTATTTACACGCGTATGTTTAGAGACAGTTCCTAGAAAATGCACTATTCTTCTCCTGCAGACCCCTGAATACAACAATTGGATCGATGACGATTGCTCAAATTGCTATAATATTTTGTCTGGAAACCTTTTGTTCTTAAATATGTGGTCGAAAAAATTACTAAAAATATTCTCTTTCATTTGTTAGAAAGATATGTCAGGGTGTTGAATCCCCTTAAAGGAGTCTAGTTTTGTGATCTGATACGTCCTCTGAAAATTGTGTGCACTTTTTACGTCAAATTGATGTTGTATGGCCACATATAAGGAGCGAAAATGTAACGTGATACAAAATATAGGCACATTGTTCTGACGTTGAACAAGGTTATGAAATTCAGTCTTAAATATCTTTCTAACGAAAGGAATAAATGGAGATAAAAACTGTTATATGCTTTTATTGGTAATACAAATACAACGTATACAAGAACCACTAGATGTCTGAGGAGGTTTTGTGGAGGTTGACAATGCTACTAGATCATTCTTACCTACACGATAATTTGATTTGATTTGATTTGATTCATTCTATTTTCAAAATAATCACATAATACAAAATTATTATATAAATAATACAGAAAGAAATATAACAATTGAATGCTGTAAATAAACATGTATAACATATAGATTGATTAACATAATAAAACAGTTTATAATATTAATGGATAAACATTATAGGCATCTTTCAATACAGTAATGGAAAAGAAAAAATGAAAATCGAAATTATAATATAAACATCGGTGATAATGTACGGGACCACCATAGTAAGCGGAGCTTGAGGAAATAATGGTCCCTGAAAATCTATACTACGTTACAAACTATTAAAAAACAAAAAAAATATTAAGACAAAATACAAATAATAAAATGGAATGAGATGTTGGGTGCGGATGGATATGGAAGTGAAAATGCTGTGCGTAGATGGATGAAAATGTATGTAGATGCAGCTTAATTGGGCAGCAACAATTTAACAAATATGTAATTTTATATACGTATCATATCATAGAAGAGTCTACATTCAATTATAATTAGGACCAGTATCAATGAGAACAGTTTAAACTGGTACAATCAAAGTTAGGATGAATTATACATTGAATTAATTTATATTTCATTGCTATTCTAAACGATAGCACTGAGGGACGATTTTTATTATCATTTGGGAGAGGATTCCACACGTCGGGACCAGCATGTCTAATTGACTTATGGGTTATTGTTAAATTATGATTATATAAATGATAGTTGGTTGCATTACGAGTACAATAGTTATGAATGTCTCTATTACAGATAAACAAATCTAACAACTGGGAGGGTACTTTTCCTATACTTGCCTTATACATGAATGTTGCAGTTTGTAACGTATACATATCATGTACCTTGAATGTACATAAACGATACAAAATTGGATCCGTGCGTGCTAAATATGTGGAGCCACTACATATTCGTAGGGCCTTTTTTTACAAAAGTAAAATCGAATGTATTTTTTTTTTTGCACAAGTCCCCCAAACAACATTACAATAAGAAATTCGAGATAATATAAGTGCATTAAAAGCATAACAAGTATATTATATGGGAGAATATGTTTCAATCTATTCAAAATTCCAATTCCTTTTGCAACAGCAATAATTATACTATCAATATGTTTATTCCAACTTAATGTTTCATCTATTATAACTCCAAGAAATTTAACATAACTCTTTTTAGAAATGGGTATTCCATCAATACTCATATCATAATGTATGTTTTGATAACACCTTGATTTTTTACTTTTAAAATGAACGTAATTCGTTTTGTAACATTTAAAGACAATTTTTTACATTTTAACCATTTAGATACATTATTAAAGGAGGGGCGCAATCCCGGCTTTGATTCAGCTTTATAGCTTTGAATATGTGCCTTTATTGATATACCACATTCTTTTTCTTTTTTTTATCCTTAAGTTGGGCAAAAAAGGAAAATTTCATGCACATTTTTGGCTCTTTTTCACGTCGGCGTTCCATACTCCTAAAAAAGTAATTTTAGCGGAGCGATGAGCTCATGAGTCATGACGTCACCTGCAGGCAATAACACGGAAGAGCGAGAATTGTTTACAACGTGGTTCAATGCAAACACTTTGACTTGCTAGTAATACAAACTCGTATTTGCTTGAAAATTGAGGATTAACTGAAATTGCCTCAGGAATGAATTTTAGCAAGATGCAGCAACTCATCTAAGGAAAGTATTAGCCTGCACCGTTTTCCATAAGGATCCACGTATGAGGCGGATTTAGAACTCAAAGGTTAAATTAACGAGGGCCGACTGGGAAGGACCTAGCGAGTGTGTGCAGGTCTGCCAGAGTTTCGGGGGGCCGCGCGGCAAGACAGGTTATGCTCTCGCGTGCTAGCTGCCGCGCCAACTACCTATGTATTACAAGTTCTGAAAAGTAACGAAAATGCAAGATTATTACGATCGCACCTATTCTAGACTATTTCTTTATTTACTTACATGTTTGCATGGCTTTTCAAACAAATACAAGAACGATTACCTTAGATGGACAAATCTATCACTTTCGTGGCCTCTTTGACAATGTTTATTGTTTTTTTCTCTGTCGAATGCCGACAGAGAAAAAAACAATAAATGAACTGAACTTAGCGCTCTTTTGTAGTTTTGTTGTTAATTTGCAAACGGCGTAGACTACGTGTATGATATCGATGCCCAGAAATTGATTGACTATGTTCAACCTCCCGCACGCTCGCCAACGACTTGAGTTTTGGATTTGTTTACTTTGGGGAAAAGTAATATTTTGCTCAAAACTGAGGTAATTCTGAATGTTCTGTAAATATATTTCCGTAAATATTGTTAAATAGATCCATCAAAGCAATGATGCTTGTCATTTTATTGCCGCATAAAAAGATGAATTTGAGTGCGAAACACCGCATTTTTGTACATCATGTTTTGAGACGTGATCGGATGAAGCCGCCACTTATTATGGTTAGGCTAGGCCTGGGCTAGCCGCAGCGCTCGTGCGTGCTGATGGCCGGAAGACCTGTCTGCGAGGGGGCTGGGTATACGATTGCTATAATCATATCGGAGACTTCCTCGAAGCGATTTTAGAGTGAGTATGCGCCTTTATTTGGCAATTATATTTGTTGTATTTGTGGAGACAAATAATGAAATAAGAATTATAATAATGGTGTCTGCAATTATGGGGAAATTGTCATGAATTTGCTCAGCCACGCTCAACAAATCTGTTCGGTTGCACCTCTATCACTTCCATTCCATTTTGGCTGCCGACGCACAATTTGGAATTTTATCTTCAGGAACTGTCAATTCAAAACTCGATTCTGACTCTGATCCAGATCTTTCTTCTAATTCACGCTCACTGTTAGAATCAGATGAATCTGGGTGTGGATCCTCCATAATTATAAACTCAAACAAATGTATGTAGATATTGAAACAAATCGAAATAATATCTCTCTGTCAATGTGATTAGATGCGCTCAGCGTGTACGTCTATGACAATTAGAGTATCGGGGATCCTGTGATTGCCTGCAGATGACGTCACAACTATGACGTCATTTTTCTTCGCCCGAACTCAATTTTTTTGGGGGGCACTTTCAAAGTAAATTTTCAGGTCCTCATATCATTTATAAATAATTTTCCAAGTGCAAAACAGTTGTTTTATTCGAAATCTACATGTAAGTGGCTTTCTGAAGGACTAAAATGCCATTTTCAGCTGATTTTCTTGACACCATACCTTTAAGTTCTCGATTTAGCACTGTTATAAGATTTTCAAAATTACTATCCGAATAAAAAATGTTACTATCATCAGCAAACATGATATATGAAAGACTATCCTATGAATTATATCAAAAATAAAAGTGGGCCAAGAATGGAACCCTGTGGTACCCCACAAGTTATAGGAAGGTTAACGGATTTACAAGAAATATATTCAACATAATTAATGTTATTATTATTAATCATTGTTGTCTATTACTCAAGTAATTGTCTAACCAATTTAAATCCAAATACCATAGTGTTGCAATTTAAATAATAACATATGATGATTCAGCGAATCAAACGCTTTACTATGATCCATAAAAAAAACCTAGTATATGTTTCTTTTTAGACATCGAATTAACAATTTTATCATATGTTTGAATTAATGCAAAATATACAGAGTGGTTCTTTGTAAAGCCATATTGATTGGGATTTAATATTTTATTTTCATCCAAAAATTCATGAATTCTATTATATACGAGTCTTTCAATAATATTAGACAATGCTGGTAATAAAGATATTAGACGATAATTTGATAGCAAAGTACAATCATCTTTTTTATTAATTGGTATTCTCTTGGCTAATTTTAGAGAGTTAGGACAAATTCCAGAAGAGAGTGATACATTAATAATATAGACGAGTAGGTATACAATAGTATGAATTTTTTGTTTAAAGTTCACTACTTATGCCGTCATGGCCAGTCGATTTACTTAAAGTGATCCGTGTAAAGTGTCAGGTATTGGACAAAATGACATTTGAGACTTCAATCCTATATCAATATCATTGTAAAATACAATTAGAAGATTTGTGAAAGTTTGAAAGAAAACGTCCACTTTTTACCGAGTGAAAAAAACGAATATTGAGTTCATATTTTATCACCGAATACTGATGGCCTGCCGTAGATTTGTTGCAGTAATAATCGTCCGTTTGACGAATTCCGCACACGTGTATACAGACGGTACAGAATTTGAGCGCTCAGCCCAACAACCCGTCGTGCTCGATGGTCGTGCTGCCGAAGGTTTCGGCTACTCCGCAGGCCAGAGTTTGTTATCGCGTGGCGCGCTGCCGGCCGCGGCCGGGCGTGTTCAACTACGACAATTGTACGTTTCTCCAAAAGCGTTGGCTAACGAATTATCTTCATACTGAAGGGACATTTGAACAAATCTAACCCTATTTTATTCTTCTCTTACCATAAGCTAAACAACACGACATAAGAGAACTGAGGAAGCTCCAAGTAATTTAGATAGACACTTTACATGGATGTCTTTAATCTAAGGTCATTAACAATTTGTATTATTTCATTAACATTTGTAGGTTTTGAAAATATAGTTTCAGCATTTCTATCAGGCAAACAATCAAAATATTTAGTGTTAATTTATTCAATATTGGCTGATAATTTACGACCAATATTAACAAAATATGAATTAAATTCATTAACAATCTCATTAGGGTCTTCAACATTTTGACCATTTATAACAAATGTATCGTTTAATAATAAGGTTTGTTTTTCCCCAATGCATCATTGATAGCTTTCCAATTTTTGTTTCATGTTCCCTTTACTTTTTTCAAATTGATTGGCAGGATACATTTTATGATTTATGTTAATAGTTCTAGTGAGTATATTACGATATTGTTTTATATTCGCTTAGCATTTCGTTTGAACGATGTTTCATGTACAATTTATATAAATGGTTTCTTTTCTTAATCGATCTCATTATTCCTAAAGTTATCCATGGATTTATAACTTCCTTTCTCAATTTTCCACGAATCAACGGTATATTTTTATCGTAATAATAAACAATTATAAGCATCCTCAACATTATTTTCCGCAATAAACATATTCTCATGTTTCACATAATAAATCATCATTTAAAAGCTGAATAGATTCAACATTTTCCTTTCTAAAAGTTCATGAAGTTGAAATTGAATCTAAGCAACTGGACTTACTATTTGTGGAGTAGAACAGTTTCGCAACCTATCTAGGTTGCTTCTTCAGCTAAACTGGCTTGAGTAGAGAAGATTACTGGTGAAAAGCTGGAAAATTTACTGAGCTGAGTAATCCTCTATTGTTCAAGATTGTTCAAGATTATCAAGATGTCGAGAAAGCTGGCGGATTATCGGGTTGTATACCAAAGACAAATTGTGGCGACGTCCCCCTCCCCTGTTTAGTGAGGGGTTTTCTGCTGCTACGTAAATGGCTTCTCAAACCCCCCTCTCGAACCACCTGGGTTCCTTGTCAAGGATCATAACATCCTTATCATCAAATGCATGACGCGATGCATTCAAATGTGTTTTTTTTTTGCCGATTCGTTGCCTGCCGACCCAGGTCGACGATGCTGGTAGAGTCGTTTGTGTAGGGGTTGTTTGGTTTCGCCGATGTAATTTTCTTTGCAGTTTTCCCCTTGGCACTGGACTGCATACACTAAGTTGTTCTGCTTGTGTCTTGGTGTCTTATCTTTTGGATGAACGAGTCTTTGTTTGAGTGTATTGGCTGGTTTGAAGTAGTAGACCGGGATGTTGTAGCTCCTAAAGATACGCTGTATCTTTTCTGATAAGTCCTTGACATATGGTACAGAGAATGTGCCTGAGCTCCTAGTTGAGTTTCTGGGATTTGCAGTGGGCGGCTTTGTCCTGCGGTCACGAGGGTGGACGGCTTTCTGGATGCTCCAGTCCATGTATCCGCAACAGTGTAGGGCTTCCCTAATGTGTCTTTGTTCCTTCTCCTTGGCTTCTTCTGATGAGGGGATGTACGACGCCCGATGGAACAGAGTCCTCACTACTCTAAGTTTGGTTTCGTTTTCCTTAATCTGAATGTTCTTCACTATGGCAATGAAGTCCTGAGAGTTCTGGATATGGTGTTTGGATAACCCCACTAATGGTCCGATGATGGACGTCAATAGCTTGACAATGTTGTAGGTGACGCTATTGATGCTGCTGACGATAGGTCGGAGTGGTACGTCAACCTTGTGAATCTTCGGCAATCCATAGAATGTTTGAACTGTGTCCTCAGGGTAAAGTCTATATTATGTATGCCAGCTTCCTCGACATCTTGATAATCTTGAACAATCTTGAACAATAGAGGATTACTCAGCTCAGTGAATTTTCCAGCTTTTCACCAGTAATCTTCTCTACTCAAGCCAGTTTAGCTGAAGAAGCAACCTAGATATGTTGCGAAACTGTTCTACTCCACAAATAGTAAGTCAAGTTGCTTAGATTCAATTTCAACTTCATGAACATTTACCTGGATGAATAATAATCTTCACTATCATTCTAAAAAGTTATTATTTTATTTATTACTTTGTTATTATAAAAATTGCAAGAAATAACAAATATAGGTAGATGGTCAGATATTTCTGAGTATATCAGTCCACTTAAAAGTTTATTACTTAAAACGTTACTAAAAATATTATCAATTAGTATAGCTGAAACAAAATGTATTCATGTGGGTTTATCAATTAAGGGGAATACATTATTAGAATATAAAACATTTTGAAATGTGTCACTATTACTATTTTTACCTGGTAAAGCAAGATCAATATTAAGTAAATATTTTTGATTTTCACCTAATAATACATTTTGTACAGCATCAAAAGATTCAATGAAATCATCAATATATGTATTGGGCGGTCTATAAATTACTCCAATAAAATATTTGTTACTCTTATTATTATCAATTTATATGAACAATGTTTCTGCTTCTTTAATTTCTTTATCAGTTTTACCTCCACCTCCTCTTTCTACTGGACGGTCAACACGCACCATATTATAATTGTCAATATTATACAAAGGGAGAGATCTTGAGTCGAGCCATGTCTCCGTTACTCCTACGATAGAGAAATGATAATTATTAATTGTATACAAAAGTGATTGATCGGAAAGCGCCAGAAACGTACCGAACATGGCATAATCGGATAGGTCACATCATGATAAATATTGATAATCATTTATTAGACCCGTGAGTAGTGTAAACGATGTAAACAAAAATAAGAGCCCCTGTGAGCCCCAAAATAGCCCTCGTGAATAATTTCACGAGGGCGTTTTTCTCCTTCACAATTTTCAAAATAGCCCTCGTGAAAAAAACAGTATTTTTTGGGTTGTTCAATATCATCAACATTTATATTCAGACTTCTCGCATTACCATGTAATACACTTAGAGGGCTCTCATTTTGAATGTAGCATTACATTCATCTACAGAATAATATTGACAGTGTGTATGTGTTTGATTAATTATGGTCATTAAATATTGAGTCCGGTTCTAATTGATCAAAATTCATTAATAAATATTATTTTCGTTTGGGCGGCATCTTGATAAGTGTAATGATGAATGAGAACAAGCAAGATTGGGATGAAGTGAGGGGGAAAAAGATGATGAAATGTTGATGAAGGCGAATAAGGGGCAAATTGGGGCATTTCAAAATTACTATCGACAGAAAAAATGAAAGAAAACAAAACCAGGGCTCATTACAAACGACTTAAAACCTTAAGTATAGCTATAACTGTCTATATTATTCTTCCGAACATAGTAATACAAACATATAATTTTGCACTAAAAAATAGTTATTTTCAAGTATACGTTATAATAAGTTTGTATTTATAGAATATTAGTACATAATATACCAATACAATACTTTTCAGTTTAAACTACATTTTCGAGATCATACACATGGAATACATGGAATGTTCTGTTTTCCAGAACAATCAAAATTAGTAGAGTATTCTAAATATTGTGTGCATAATTTGAATTAAGATGTGCTTATCTCTTTTTTCAATGTATAAACCGAGATTAAAATAATATTTTATTATACATATTTCTTATTATTTTAGTATCAATTAAGGCAAACTATAATTAATAAAGAAAACAAAGCAAAATAACAAATCTACCTATAGTGACAATGCTACTAGATCATACTTACCTATAATATGGTAATGAAACTATTCATAATGACAATGCTACTAGATCATACTTACCAGTATGATAATTAAGCTACTGATAAATACAATGCTACTATATCATACTTACCTATGTGATAATGAAGCCATTCATAATTTCCCGAGGGCTCTTGTTCCATCGTAACCAGCATAGCGTCTAGTCTCTCGATCCCAGACCCAGTGATGTTACTCGCTACACACTGGTACACGGCGTTCCTCGCCTCTACCGACGGTGTAACCGCGACCCATTTACTCTCAGTCCCGTCTTTGTTTCTCCAGGCCTTGCTCTTCATCGTCGGTATGACGGACAACGTGTCGGCGTTACGAAAGAAGAGTGATATGTCCGCAGTGGACCCGGTGATCGTGCACGACATCTCGATGACAGATGATATGTTGCCTGCAAATGTGCAGGTCTGCTCTTCATATGGGTCCCTGTCGCACTTCACGATGTCCACAGTTGGGTACGTAAGCAGCGGTGCAGCTGTTATAAAGAGTCCCCCAAAAGAAGAAACAATGCACTCCGTTATAAAGATAATCATAATGACGTGTTAAGGCGTGCACACAATTATTTGGGCTGTTTCCCGCATTCGGTATAACATCCTAATCCAAGTCTGAAATACAGGGTATATAACTGCAATGGCTAAGGTTATCTGAAACTACAAGGGCAAAGATAAAAACTACATTGGGCCTATGTTAGTTTATGTAATACGCGAAATTGCAGCATAAGTCAGAGTCCATAGTCAAATTTGAGGAGAAGTACTCTATGAACATGAAGGCATTCTAGTAAGAAAATCAATGTTTCACTGAAGGCTGCACGCCCGAGATACTGAGAACCCTGGAGACTTAAGGCCTGGGGTACTGAAGGCCTGAGAGACTGAAGGACAGCATGACGGACTCAAGGCCTGGGAGACTAAAAGCCTGATGGACTGAAGGCCTGGGAAACTAAAGGCCTGAGAGACTGACGGCATGGGAGACTACAAGATTGGGGGATTGAAGGCCTGAAAGACTGACGGCCTGGAGACTGAAGGCACGGGAGACTAGATGATTGGTGACTCAAGGCATGGGATACTGAATGCCTAGGGGACTCAACGGCTGATATGCTGAAGGCATGGGAGACTACATGATTGGGGGATTGAAGGCCTGGAAGAGTGAAGGACTGGGAGACTGATTGAAGTCAAGGGAGACTAGATTAATGGGGACTGAAGACGGAAGACGGAATATCTCATCCTATGCTCTCCTCAAATGAGGTAAAATACCACCCCAAGAGGTTTTGGTTGGTCAAGCTTCTCCCCGAGTAAAAGTGCGCGAAATCTTGGAGTCTAATTTGATCAGCATATGAACATGGACATACATATCTCTCATGTCTGTCAAACTGCCTACTTCCAACATCGTAAGATTGCCGCGATACGACTACTCCTCACCCGTGCTGCAGCAGAGAGCCTCATCCACTCCCTAATAACATCCAGATTTAACTTCTGCAATAGCCTTCTTGTTGGCCTTCTAGCTTCAGCAATGAAGATATCAGACTGTACAGAATGCAACTGCTCACTTACTCACGGGAAGGAATAAAGTATGACCACATCGCGCCAATCCTGGAAGAATTGCACTGGCATGCTGGTTGAGTACAGGATAAAGTTCTAGGTCTTACTACTGACATGCAAGGCTGTCCACGATCAGGCCCCTCGATATGTTGCTTCCTTGGTGGCCTTGGTGGAAAAGAATCAGTCTCGTCCAGGGCTACGCTCATCAGGTCTTCTTCTCCAAGTCCCACGGACACGACTTCATAGGTATGGTGATCGTGCCTTCTCTTCAGTTGATCCACGTCTCTGGATCTCCCTCCCTCTTGTGCTTCGCAAAATTTACAAACGTGAAGGTTTCAAAGCAGGCCTAAAAACTTTTATTTGTAAGCAATATGTGCAGTAAATTGAGTTTTTAGAAGAGCAGGCGCCTTTAAAAGTTTGAACATATAAATGGCGCCATACAAGTGCTGTGGATCATCATCATCATCATCATGAGAGACTGCAGGCCTGCATGATGCACTCAAGGCCTGGAATACTGAAAGCCTGAGAGACTGCAGGCCTGAGAGACTGAAGGCATGAGATACTAACAGCCTAGGGGACTCAAGGCATGGGAGACTGAAGGCCTAGGGGACACAAGACCTTAAACGCTGAAATCCTGATAGACTGAACGCATGAGAGACTGAAGGATAGGGGGATCGAATGCCTGAAAGACTGAATGACTGCGAAACTTAAGGCCTGGAGGAGTGAATGCCTGGAGCCTTAATTACTTGGTCTAGAGATTCAAGGCCTAAATACTGAAGTCAAGGGAGACTAGACGATTGGGGACTGAATGCCTGGGAGACTTAAGGCCCCAGGGACTGAAGGCCTGGAATACTGAACGCCTGAGAAGCTGAACGCCTGGGAGACTTAAAGCCTTGGAGATTGAAGGCCTGAGAGGCTGAATGCCAGGGGGACAGAAGGTATATGAGAGATTGAAGGCCTAAACAACTAAAGGCCCTGGAGACTGATCGCCTGATATGCTGAAAGCCTGGGGGACTAAAGGACTCAGAGACTGAAGGCCTGGAAGACTGGATTGATGATAGACTGAAGGACTGGGAGACTTAAAGCCTGGGGGACTAAAGGCCCGAAAGACTGAATGCCTGCATGATATACTTAAGGCCTTGGTGAATGAAAGCCGGTGGGAAGGAAGACCTGAGAGACTGAAGGCCTGTATGGGGGAATAAAGGCCTGGGAAACTGAAGGCCTGAGAGGCTGAATGCCAGGGGGACAGAAGGTATGTGAGAGATTGAAGGCCTAAACAACTAAAGGCCCTGGAGACTGATCGCCTGATATGCTGAAAGCCTGGGGGACTAAAGGACTCAGAGACTGAAGGCCTGGAAGACTGAATTGATGATAGACTGAAGGACTGGGAGACTTAAAGCCTGGGGGACTAAAGGCCCGAAAGATTGAATGCCTGCATGATATACTTAAGGCCTTGGTGAATGAAAGCCGGTGGGAAGGAAGACCTGAGAGACTGAAGGCCTGTATGGGGCAATAAAGGCCTGGGAAACTGAAGGCCTGAGAGGCTGAATGCCAGGGGGACAGAAGGTATATGAGAGATTGAAGGCCTAAACAACTAAAGGCCCTGGAGACTGATCGCCTGATATGCTGAAAGCCTGGGGGACTAAAGGACTCAGAGACTGAAGGCCTGGAAGACTGAATTGATGATAGACTGAAGGACTGGGAGACTTAAAGCCTGGGGGACTAAAGGCCCGAAAGAATGAATGCCTGCATGATATACTTAAGGCCTTGGTGAATGAAAGCCGGTGGGAAGGAAGACCTGAGAGACTGAAGGCCTGTATGGGAGAATAAAGGCCTGGGAAACTGAAGGCCTGAGAGACTGAATGCCTAGGGGACTCAAGGACCGGGAGACTGAAGGAAGACTGACGGCATGGGAGACCGAAGGATTGCGGGATTGAAGGCCTAGAAGACCCGAGGCCTGAAAGACTAACATTTAATGCTTGAGAGACTAAAGGCCTGGGAGACTGAAGGCCTGAGAAACTGAGCGCCTGGTAAACTGAATGCATGGAAGACCGAATGATTGGATGATTGAAGGCCCGGAAGACTAAATGCTTGAGAGTCTAAAGGCCTAGGAGACTGAAGGCCTGAGAAACTGAATGCCGGATAGACTGAATGCATGGGAGACCGAATGATTGGGGGATTGAAGGCATGAGAGACTGCCTGGGAGAATTGAAGGACTGAAGGCATGGTATAATGAAAGGTTGGAGGAATTACAGGCCTGGAAGATTGAAGGCCTGAATGACTGAACGCCTGTATACTTAAGGCCTGGGGATTGAATGCTTGGAAGATTGAAGGCCTGGGACATTAAGGCCAGGTATAATGAAGGCCTGGAAGACTAAATGACTGAGAGTCTGGAGTCATTGGAGACTGTAGTAATGTGAGACCGAAGGCCTGCGTAATTGAAGGCCTGGGAGACTTAAGCCCAGTGAAACTAAAGCCATGGAAGACTGAAGGCCTGAGAGATTGAAGGCCTGTGAGACTGTAGTCATGGGAGACTGAAGGCCTTCTGAAGGCCTTCGAGACTGAAGGGAGACTAAAGGCCTTCGAGACTGGAGTCATGGAAGACATGTCAGACTGAAGGCTGGACGATTGAAGGCCTGAGAGACTGACGGATTGGGAGACTGAATGCATGTGAGATTGAAGGCCTGGGAGACTGAAGGCCTGCGAGACTGAAGGTCTGGAAGACTGAAGGCATGTCAGACTGAAGGCCTGGGAGACTGAAGGCCTGCAAGACTGAAGGCCTGCAATATTGAAGGCCTGGGGATTGAATGAACAGTTGATGAAATCTTATCCAAATTTGACCCTATTGTATTGGGTAAACAATGTTGTTTGGTATGAAACTGTTGCACATGATTCAGAAGTATATTTCAATGATATTGGTATATGATTGAATTTTGGATTTTATTGGGTCAGCATACGGCAATTATTTACATGCCATTGTAAATTTCCCGTTTATTGATTCATAATCGTGCTACACACTACTGGTCTGTACAGTCAGGCAATGATGAACAAAATCAAAAGCACAGCAGTAGAAATTTCAATTCATTTGTGTTTTCCATATAACACTAGATCTCCATATTTTGTTCCCCGAAGTTACTAGTCAAACCAGGGTCTTAACCCTGGTAAAATTGCAACGTGGACAATTGATTCGCAAAACTGTTCAAGTGTGAACGACAAATGGCAGGAACTTCGACGTGAGCTCGAGAGAGCACCGGGGTCCTTCATTAATATGGGGGGGAGGGGGGGGGGGCCCAAATTTGCAAAAAAACATGACAAGCAAAACAAAACAAAAATCCCCAACATTTTCCTCACCCGTAGAGATGGCTACAAACATTGAATTCACCTTATAAGTGAGACGATGAGGGCCAGTATCTTTCGGGGATAATGATGGGTTTGTATTCTCGTTAAATAACAGAACATACACACGGTGAAGAAAACAAACATAAAGTGTTCTGGTTAAAGAGATCGATTAACTATGTAAATTTCAACAAAAATAATATGAAGATGTTTATATTTCCTCGTGTACCTTGCCGTTCGGCTAAGGGTGACAGAGGAATTTGATTGGTTTTGATATTTCGAATTTATAGTTATGGAAATCGTTATGATTTAATTTTGATTGCAGTCAAAATTAGTGAGCAGTACGTGATACAATCTTACATAAATGTACACTTGCTGCACCGGACAAACAGTGTTCCTTTTGGGTGAAACAATCGCACATCATTAAGAAGAATCTTACAATGATGTCGGTAAATGATTGCAGTTTAAAAATATATCACAATTCGACAAATCGTATTACACAGACGAACAAACTTGAAAGGACATAACGGTTTCCCACGCAGAGTGTACATGGTTATGTTGAATAGCCACGAGTTGTATCCGTGAAAAAAACAATAAATTACACTACCATTCACTCAAACTCAAATATTGTAGCTGTGTTTTGGCGCCATTTTATGTTATTAATTTGATGTTATTTTATTGTCGCCTTCTGCTAACAAGCGATTCGGACGATGGACTTTGTAGAAAAGAATCAATGAGTTCTAAACCTCAAGGCCCTTCGGATAATATTTAGATAAACGTAGCCTCTCAACACAGCCATCGTAAATCTGATTTGAATCACGAGATAGTCTGATGTATGTTAAAGGGATCTAGAAGCCTTGTAGACATGTGTAAAAAGTGAAAATTGGTTGATGGAATGTTTATCCCTGAGTTAATATGTCCAGTTAGTAATGTGTGAAATTATTACGCTAAATTGAAGTTTTATGGACGAGAAATTGGCGGAAATGCACGGTGATATTAATTCACTCATTGCTCTGACTTGTTGACAGTTCTAATTTCCAGTGGATAATGCACAATCCGAACACCTCAATGTTCTTAAATATCCTTTTAGCAAAATGGAAATTCGAAAAAGCAAAACCAGTTCCGTGCTTCTATTGGTAATACTAAGCCAACAAGCTATGAGAGAACCAGAAGAGTTCTTTCTAAGTTGTGAGGATTTGGACAATGTTACCACAACCCTTTGAATGACTGAAAACTGCATAAAATATATCAATTTGTAAAACAATGAATCCATATGTAATACGGGAATTATGGAAGTAAGGTACTTTTCCAGACGTGTTCGGACAAATAGACTTAATATTTGGCCATGATGAAAATCAAAGACATGACATAAATCGAGAAAAGAATTATGATTGACTAAAAATTAACAATATTAAAGGGGACACCAGGCAAAGAACAACACATTATTATATGTTTTGGTACCGTTTTGTGATATCAAATAGATACCCAACATGTTGAAAAGGGTTGTGTAGTTCATAAACAAAGCAATTAATTTCCACCACTTACGGAACCACTGCTATTTCCTGGTTCCATACGGGTCAACCATTTGCGAGTGCGCCAATGCTATTCACGCGCACGTTTGTAAACAATAGATTCCCGGGCGATTCGTTTGCCCTGCACACGTTGCAATTCACCGCACACATAGCAGTCTGCGTAATTCAGACCGCATGAACGCATGCTTTAGAATTGTGATGCGTTTCCAATTAAATGTTTTTTTTTCTGGAAACATATTTGTGTGAACTTGTTGATGGAATGGAATACTAAAGATGCTACCTTTCTTTAATAAGAATATGATTTTTGGGTGGTGGTACCCTTTAATGGCCTTATTAGTTTATGCAAATACAAACATATTGGAATAATACAAAACAGCCACATGCGAGCCAAAGTTTAATGACGCAAGTGCAGTATTGTTAGTTTACCCACAGGGGTCAGATTCGTACCAGTAGTGGTGCGCGAGATAGGAACCCCCCCCCCCCCCCCCCCCCTCAGTAACATAGACTCACTTTTAAAATCACCCGTTTTCTGCACTAGATTACTGTAAAAGAGTCCGAGTCACCATACCCCACCCTTTCACCCCTAGAGTATTGTTAAACACATAATATGATCAAATTAATCATTCATGTTTCTTTTTTTCAAAGGAGGGGGCGGGGGGGGGGGGGGCGGGGTGGGGGCATCGTTTTCTATTGCAAACAAAATGAAGGGTTTGTAATTTTATTGCGCACTTTTTAAACACATACTCTTTAATATTTTCAAACGATGTGTTTAGTCAAGGAGGTTCAAACGCAAGGAGATACTTTAAACCTTATTAGTTAGGATGGTTTTAAATCATTAATACGGTTTATGGATCCATTATGTTTTTCAAATTCAACCAAAATCATTTGGAGCTTGTATTTGTTCTACTGCACCTTGTTGTTTGGTTTATATTGTAATATAAATGTTGATTTTTGTTTATATATCAAATATCTCAGAAATTGAAATATAAAGGGATTTACTGTCTATTGACCGAGCATGGTGGCTTAGCGGTTAGACTGAAGACATGGGATAGTTAGTGAAAGGATGGGAGATGAAAGGTTAACTAATTGTTACAGTTGATGAAATGTTCACCCTCTTGCATTGGGTGAACAGCGGTGTTTTCCTTAAAACTATCACACATCATTTAGGAGAAATGTGGAAAACATATTATTGGCTAATGCCTTTGCTGGTATTTCTTCTACTGGTACGCAAAATGTTTATTACAAATATTTTATTGAAGGTGAACATTAAGGAGAGTTCTGAAGCATGTTTTTTGTGGGTTTGAAACGTTTGCCAATTTCTTTTCCCCAGAAGCGATCGATATTAGGCTCCTCTTCAAGGGATAGTTGAGTTTTTGTAACGAGAGTAGAGTTTTGGTAAAAACTGAATTTAGTAACCAAAACCTGCACCATAACATTACAGACTAACAGTTATAACTCCACCATGCTCGAAAAGAATACAAAACTACAAATGACTAACTAAAAAGCCTGTAATCATTCAGAAGGAGCCGTTAAAAACTCTGTAAATTAAATACTGTGCATGTGATGTTTTTCTGAAATAGTGATTAGATAGAGAGATAATCAACAACTATTTGAAAACCTTTTTCGTAAATTTTGGAAAAGAGGAATGATTTTTGTTGAATTCGACAAAGTTAATGGATCACATTATGCCATGTTACCTTAGCGAGACCTGTGTTATATAAAGCCATGCGTGCATGCACATTCGTGTGTTGTTTGTTCGCTCATACAATGAAATGCGAAACATAATATTAATTTGTATGTGCACAAATAATAATAATAATGACACTCTTAGCGCAGTAGAATTTATGTTCGTACTAGCTGCGCTATATCAATGTAAATATTCATATATAAATGTTCATAATAGTATTAGTTATATTATTATAAATATGACTCCCCACTAATATCGCGTAGTACATTTACATGTACGCAGCAGTAAGTCATTGTAATAATGTATCACGTTAAAACGGTCTCTTAACATGTTAGATTATTTTGTTAGTTGTTGCTAAGTTTATGTATTGATTTATTCAAATCGAAATACAGGATCATAACACCAAAAATAAATAAGCTAATACTAAGTTAAAACAGAATCGTATAATGCACTAGGAAATACATTATATTTTGGAAGACCATGTAAATGACTTAATGGAGTTAAAAAGGTGAGAGTTAATACAAACTAATTTTAATTGAGTAAAATGAAAAATTCGTGATTAAAATTCAAAACAAAACCCACCACTAGTAGAGGCTGAATTGGAATAATATGTTTTCCCTTCAAAATAGTGATACATTTGATACAGTGGCGTAGCGTGGTCGGATGAGGGGGGGGGGGGGGGGGGCACACCTTATGTATTGCAATGTTTTTTGCTTTTTTTTGACAAATCATATTTTGCCTTTTTTCTCCAAATCCCCCCCCCCCCCCCCCCCCACTGTAGCTTTGCCACTAGTTTTATCAACTCGGTACAGAAAGAAACATGACACTATTTTTATTGATATAATTATTTTACATCAATAAAATCGGTGTCATGCACGGTATATACAATTGAGGACATATTATAGATTGAAAGATACAATCATTAATGCACGGCCTATCATAGTGAATTTACAAAACAAAGGTCTATTTAAAGAATTAGCTAAAACAATTGAGGATCACATCATTCAAATGGAATGTTAACAAGCATGTAACTTGAAACAGAGGTGAGAGACGTGTCGTAAGGTGAGCAATTTATTCATGTACCTCCACCAAAACACAAACAAATACGATGAACGCGCATTCCGTTATTACAGGACCCACTTTAGAAAAAAACATAGTACCATACGAAATTCATTCCCAGTCCAACCCCTTCATTTTCAAGGAACAGCCAAAAACCCCACTAATTTAAAGTGAAAATTCAGTTTTGGTACAGAGGGCGCTACAAGAAAAAAACTTGTTTGTAAGGTAATGAAAAACCGAGTGTCAAATTTGAAAGATCATACAATTGTAATGACATAATAAACTTTATTTGATCAAAATCGGTTCAGAGACGGCTGAAATATCCATAAATATAACCATTTGTAGCAAGCTAATAAAAGCACTGCCGGATCATCTCTGTGAGACTTGATCCAAAGTGTAATTCATGTATTTATGAACCTGGGGAGCACCCAGACCCACATACCAGATACGGGTTACATCATTAACATTAAGTATTCGAAGATCATAAAATAAGTAATAATGCGTATTGCTTTCTTCCGAAGTTTAAGTAGCCTTTCCATATCATTTTTTATTAAAATCGCGAATACAACTACACGATAAATAAAATATGCGGTGATTAAAGTGTGATATAAAATTGTTAAGATATATAAAGATACAATTTAACTTTATATACAATTGGCAATTTTATTGCACATTGCATGTACATGGTAATGCCATTTTCAGTTTATGATTAATTAAATCACATAAACACACCAAACTATCTTCACGTTAAAAAGACGACTCATTTACACTTAACCCTAAAGAGGCGGGCTATTTGAGGTCTTTCTACGGCCGGGGGTGGGGGGGGGGGGGGGGGGGGAGGATCTCGGCCGCGAAACGGCCGATCGCCGTGAAAATGTGCACGCATGTTAAGTGAAGTGTATAGAATAAAATGATTATTTTTTTATTTTTTTAATTCATTAATATGCATAGTTATGGTAATGTATGAAAATGAAGTCATGAAATTCATATTTTTACCCATAAATCATATATTCTTCATAATTAAACATTGGTTTTATATAATTACCAATTAACAAGTTTTACAATTTCCTGATGAAGAACATTTTGTAAAACTTGAAAATCAGAATGAGACATAAAAACATTGGTATCATCAGCAAATAAAATAAATTGCAACTTGTCAAAATATTGCATAATATATTTCATTAACATAAATGCTAAATAAGAGAGGTCCAAGGATAGACCCCTTGGGCACACCACATCTAAGTATTTTGTTGTCAGACTTAGTATTGTTTATTGTACAAATTGAGTTGAATGATCTAAATATCTTGTAAACCATTGTAAACTACTCTACGTAAACCGTTCTATTATAAATTATTTAACATAAACACCCATGGTCTAGAGTATCATACGTTTACTCAAGTCTGAAAACAAGCCCCCAATATAAGTCATTTACAATGTTTGTAAGACATTATAAGTAAAATTTATTATTGCGCTACATGTGGAGTGCTCCGGACGGTTTAAAAACCATATTGCTGTTCAGAAATAATATTGCAATTATTAGTTAAATAGAATTTTAAAAAGCGATTATAAACTGCTCTGTCTAAAAATTTCGAAAATATTTTTTTTTTAGATTTGGTCGATAGTTAGATACATTTTCTTTTAAATTTGTTTTGTTTTAAATAGGGATAACTTTAACAATATTGTATTTCTCCGGTACTATACCACTACTAAAATAAATATTAAATATTGCATTTTATGGATTATGATATAATATAAATTACCTTTTCAATAAATCAACAGTCATATTATCATAACCACAACTTTCATTATGTTTTAACTTACTCACAATATGTACTATTTCAGTGGGAGTTTTCGGTTAAAACAGGCTGTACAGGAATTAAAATCAAAATAACTAAAAGGTTTGTTCATCAAACAATTCCTCACCTAGGTAATCAGTTAATATTAACACAGAAATCGTTACAAATAGAGTATCCTTTAGCCTTATCATAATAACAGATTGTTCATTACTCATTAAATCAGGCAAATTATTCTTGTACTTACCAAGACTTTCTTTATCAACTTCCATGTTTTTGTATCACGCCCTAAAGCATGTTTAAATTTTTAAATATTTCATTTTAGTATTTTTAATTTTACCATTTAGTTGTTATACTTTTATTTTTATTTGTCAAATACTCTTATATAATTTACACTTTTAACACATTTTATGCAATTCTTTGGTTGCTCAGATTGATTAGGAGGCCGATAAATAACACCAATTAAAACATTTGTCTTAACTGTTTCAATATAAACATTGATTAAAACACTCATTATTTACATCTAGGTCCTTACGTTGTTCATATTTTACTCATCATTTAACCCATTGACTATGGGAACCGGGTGGACTGTGAACAAAGTACGGGTTAATATCATTCCTACACATCCTCTTCTTTACAATGTCTTTCTTTGATCAAAATAGTATAATTATTACAATCATAACAAGAGTTGCCCACTTTAATCCATATTTCAAAGTGTGGTTTTATTGCGGTATAATTTTTACTCAAACTCCGACGAAAATATTAGAGGGTAATATAAACAAATTAAGACATAAATTCAATTCCTCAAGCGTATACCAATGTGTTTCTGAACAATAATCTCCATCCTCCCCTACAGCTGGACTCAATAATCTATGTTTATTTTGTGTTTTTTAAATTGTTTACATTTATTTGGACCTTTTCCACAGCCATTTTGACATAAACAAATGTAAAGACAGTCATGCACATGACAAAAATTAAACAAAAATGCTAAGAGTTGCAACATCAAAACATAGAACTAAAGCTCCAAAACCAAAAATCTAACAAAATGAATTTACAAATGCTAAAATAAAAATATATATGTGTAACAATTTAAAAGAATCAAGATTTATTCAAAGGGTGGTTTTGTGATCCTATGATGTACATGTATCTTGTGCGGCAATAATAGAGAAATAGGAAATATGTGAAAAAATCATCCTCTTTTCTACCTTTTGTCTAAAGTGGATTTAACACGTTTTGGATATAAACACTTCAATTCAAGAGGATAACATTATTAAAGGGGTAGTAGAGTGTTGGTATGGCTGAGCTTTAGTAACCAACATCTGCACAATAACATTACAAACTAATAGTTATAACTCCACCATGCTCGAAATGTATAGCAAAATACAAACGACTAAATAGAAGCCTGTTATCATTTAAAAAGAGCAGTTAAAACACAAGAGACGCTATCTAAATAAGCATTGGTTTAAACCATTTTTCATACACATTAATCCATGTGATTTTTTGTTGAAATAATGATGAAGTAGAGAGATCATCGAAAACAATTTAAAAACTTTGTTTTTTGGCAAAAGTGTAAACTCTTTTTAAATAAACAAAAAATCATTGAATAAATCTGGGCCCCAGATTTATTCCGATCGAAAATATATTGATAGTTCAGCCGTTTATGAACCAATTTTGATCAAATAAAGTTTATTCTTAATTAAAATGGTATGCTCTTTCAAATTTTACACTGATTTTCTCATTATCTCAACAAATATTGTTTGCAGCGCCCTCTATACCAAAGCTGAACTACCCCTTTAAGTTGAAGAAAGAAAAAAAATATTTAAAAAAGAGTGAACAGGTGGAGAAGTAGCTAAAATTAGTAGTTAAAGGGGTAGTACAGTTTTGGTAAGGCTGAACTTTAGTACCCCAAACCGGACGGTAACATTATAAACTAATAGTTATTACTCCACCATGCTCGAAAGGTATACAACATAAACAAACGACTATGTAAAACGCCCGTTATCATTCAAAAAGAGCCATTAAAACACAAGAGGGCGCTCTCTAAAAAGGCATAGGTTTAAACCATTTTTTCATACAAAATTATGCATGTGATCTTTTATTGAAATAATGATTAGGTAGATAGATCATCAACAACTATTTTTAAAAACGCTTTTGAACATTTTTGAAAAAGTGTAAGCATTTGTTTAATTTTTTTTTTTTAAATCATCTAATTATTTGGCCCCAAATAATTATAAGATCAGATATATTTATTGATATTTCAGCCGTTTCTGGACCGATTTTGACCAAATAAAGTTTATTCAAATTCGACACTCAGTTTGTCATTACCTCACACAAAAATTGTGATGTGCAGAGCCCTCTCTACCAAAACTAAACTACCCCTTTAAACATACTATCATTATAATTAGTAGTATTATTAAAATATGTATTATTATTATTATTATTAGTAGTAGTAGTAGTAGTAGTAGTAGTAGTAGTAGTAGTAGTATTGTTATTATTATTACTATTATGTAAAATCGGTGCATGAAAGAGAATTTGAAGAAGAGGCGTTTGTTTTGAACAATGACACTGTAATAAATGAGTAAATAAATGAGTAATAAATGAGTAAATTAAATAAAGAAACACAAATTACCACAAATATAGCATATAATTAGCAAATAAACAAAGAAAATTGCAAAGAAAGACCAAATGTATTTGCTTATTTTTAATTTGCGACCTCACACCACAAAACGACCAATAAGTCGGGGAAAATGTAATTGTGCTAATTTTTACATGACAGTAAAGTAGAAGTCAATACATAATTTGTCATATTTGGACTAAGCGAATCCTCTCAAAACGAACAGCCAAGATTTGGAACATGGCTGAATCAGTTTTAAAGTTAGGGAGAAAACAGGGCCGTTTCAAAGATCGGCGTCCATTCAAGCACTGTAATCTGATCATATTTATCTAATTAAAAATATAAAATATATATAAAATATAAAAAATATATTTAAACATGATTTATGTCGCTCAAAATGTCACAAAGGTAGATTATGATACCCTCATTCAGGAAATACCTAAATCCTGAATTTCATATTTCAAACAAAATTTGGCTATATCAGCTAATAACAGACAAACTACCACGGCGATATAACGGTCGTTTTGTAGTGTAAGTTCACATTGTGAGTAAATGTGGGATATATTAAACGAAACTGAACATGAAACAAATAACAAACAAGCGTTTATCAACATACCATCACACAGAATCACATATAATGTGACACAATATAACGTTGATGCTCCCTTTAGCTCCATTTTTCACCAGATTTCAATTTAATTCCTGGTTAATTTGGTATTTCATAATCCCGATATGATATCCACATTACACTGTCCATCACAGTATAACAGCGAACTACCTGCTTGCTATATTACAACTCAGAAGCATGGCTTGTTTCCCCGTTAATGCACCGTCCAATAGGCAAGTACAGGTCCAGAAATGTAATGCACGAAAGTAGGTTTCGATCATTATCGTTTCAAACACCCTCACTCGGTAGAACCGTGTTTAGTCTCCATTATTTCCCATAGACGCGTGTACAAACGCCATAACATATCGCGTTTTAAAGTATGAAAACAACATTAAATGAAACAATTCCCGACGCGGCGCGGCCGTCACATGGCAAAAGGGTGTATCTGAAAATGTTGACAGGTTTTGACATTTGGGGGGGTTTTCGAGGAAGCTCTTTCCATTTATCTTACTCTCATAATTGCAGGTCTTTTCCTTTTTAAGATAGCATGGGCTATCTACAGCACTTTTTTTCAAATTTGCCCACTCGTTTGTTGGCAAAAGGGTGTATATAATAGATACGCCCCAAGCATGCCGGAGTAGAGCTCAATGTTTTCGGTAAAAAGGTGTATCTGCAAGATTCACCTTTCTGCCAACAAAATGATTGAGCGCAACCAGGTCCGTGAAATACGGCAAAACGGTGTATCTGCAACATCGTGTTTTTACCATAATTTGTGCCACGAAAGTCATAGACTAGTTTATGGCAAAAGGGTGTATCTGCAGATAAACCATTTGGTTTATATGGTCAAATCATGGCAAAAGGGTGTATCTGCAGATACACCATTTGGTTTCTATGGTCAAATCATGGCAAAAGGATGTATCTGCAGATAACCATTTGGTTTCTATTGTCAAATCATGGCAAAAAGGGTGTATCTGCAGAAACACCATTTTGTTTATATGGACAAATTTTGGCAAAATTATGTATCTGTAGGTATATCATACAGTTTTCATGATCTAATTTTTTGGGGAAAACGGACGGATCAGATTCTATAGTTGGTCCAAATTGATCAATGATCTCAATGAAATAAAAGTGTTTTATTTATCAGCTGTATATTAAATGTTGCTTATTAGTATTGTTTTGATATACTATTCATTGTATTAATGAATGCGTTTGTGTGCGTTTGTGTGTGTGGGTGTGTGTCTGTGTGTCTGTCTGATTTGTAACGTTGAGATTGGTCTAAGAGAAACCCATGTGAAACCCATGTTTCTAAATGCATTTCCGATTGTGTTATCCACTTCCTTCTCTTTGGTCTACATAATTACAACCTATTTTCACACAACAAAATCGTATCTCTCACATCACAACTCATAATCTTGGTACAAATTGAAAAATAAAACACTAGCTATTAAATGCCTGAATTCCATTTAATTGGAAACATTGTTAAATAACTCATCAGTACAAATTGATCAATTTCAAAATGCAATATGCATACAAGTATGAATATCACATTTATGTAATTTACGTAAATTCAAAACATTGCAGGAATGATAATACATTATTTTCATTTATTTAAATAAACTTTATTAATCACGTCATTTGTTAAGAAAAATTTGATTATTTCGGAATAATTTTAGGAAATTAATTATCATCATTCAAAACAATGAGTATGAATATTTGATGTAATTCATGTCAAATTTAGAAAATGTACAGGCAATACAGTGTACAAGCGGGTATATACATTTCTTGAGAAAATTACATTATTTATGGTAAACAATATGGTGTTCAAAAGGGCCTCTAAACCTCCATGGTGCTATTAGACTTTGTTTTAAACAAAATTATTGATGCTACTGAAAATGATTATTTTGTAATGGGAATATTAACTGATCTGTCATGAAATCCTCCTTGTTAAGCTATATAACAACGGCCTTCGTTGCATAACTCACAAATGGTTTTCTACTTAATAAATTCATCAATGCAAAGTATTGTTGAATTTCAAAATGGAATGTGCTTAAAAGTATGAATATCACATTTATGTAATTCACATAAATTCAGAATATTCTTGGAATGATCATTCATTTTCATTTATCTCAATAAACTTCATTAATCACGTCATTTGTTATGATAGATTGGATATTAGAATAATTTGAGGAAATTCATTATCATTTCAAACAATGACTATGAATGTTTTATGTAATTCATGGAAAATTTAGGACATTTAAGAATTATCGTTGTTGCCATGCAATACTTTCAATTCATTTCTTTCATCACATGACATTGACGGATTGAAAGACAATTATGTTTGCTGCAGCTTTTCAGAATACTTCAAGCAAATTTTCATCAAAGATGATTTTAAACTATGATGGACAGTTTTGTATGTTTTGTAATAAATATTAATTACGCGAGTGGCCAAGTGACCGAGTGACCGAGTGACCAATATATATCGTCCGGCTGGTTTATTTGGTAATGCACACGTGAAATGAATTGCTCTTAATTGTGCATAATGCATGGAATGTATTTTCTGGATCGGATCGGACAACGCGACGGCGATCGACACCCATCGCATCAGTCATCGATTAGACTATAATTTATGATGAGAAGAAATACATCTCCATATTTTTCAACAAACTGTCAAATCATGAGGTAATACAATTAGTTTAACGTGAATTGGTAAGATTTTATTTAAAGTTAAACATAAAATCAAGGCCGCAATCTGATGCAGTCAAGGGCAAGACAGATAATTTGTCATGTTTTTTTGTTTTTGTTAGGAGGGAGGGGGGGGGGGGGGGCGTTTTCCCTTGACCATGTTGACTCCTTACTTAATTGTAATTGTCATAAACTCATACTATTCATAACGTAACACGTCGGCCAGGTCCATGCCCATAGATAGGACTAGGGCTTTGGCTAGGCCTGTCAAGCTTACGCAAAGTTCCAGTTTCCACCAACATATCAAGACAAGTTTCAAGACTCGGTTTCAGATTTATAAAATAAAACCACATTTAGAGTTGGTTACTGTATTTATATTTAGCATAGGCTAGCGCT
>JBAMJV010003264.1:0-23496 GCA_037951105.1 Echinarachnius parma
AAAGTACATCTGTGTTTATGTTATCAGCGTGATACACATTTACTATTTGCGTGTTCATGTACAGTAAACCCTATACAAATATCACAATACAGAGTGTCCCAGAAAAAACGAAACCGGATTTCATAGCAGAAATTTTCTGTCATAATGAATAATTTTCTTTGATGAGATATACATGATTGAAAAGCTCTGTTTTTCTCTTCTTTCGTTTGATGCACAACTTATGGCACATAATTAATGTATGACTGAATTAAAACAATGGAAATTGGTGTTACCAAAATTCCATTTGCACGCAGAAATTGCAAGTTTGGGTGAGTTTTTAGGGTAGTATACGTACTTATCTTGAAAAAGGACAAACACTGCATTCAAAATCATATTTTTATCTTTTACATGACACCTCATGCACAAAAAATAAACGATGTACGCCAGAGAACAAGTACAATGAAAACATGCCTGATTTCTGCCCAAATGAGTAGATAGTTGAGTAAGAAGTCGCCCAGCTTTCCTGACTTAGCAGCTGACAATGGACTTGATGCATGAAAGAATTTACACAAACATGGGGATAAGGGAAAACATGGGAAACATGCTAGATCAGGAAAGTTACTAATTTGGGCTGAAATCAAGCATGTTTTCATTGTACTCGTTCTCTGGCATAAATCTTTTTTTTTTAATCATGAGATGTCATATAAAAGATTAAAAATATGACTTTTTATGTGGTGTTTGTCCTTTTTTCAAAATAAGTACGTTTACTACTTTAAAAACTCACCCAAACTTGCAATTTCTGCGTGCAAATGGAATTTTGGTAACACCAATTATCATTGTTCTAGTTCCGTCATGCGTGAATTAAGTGCCATAAGTTGTACATCAAATAAAAGAAGAGAAACAGAGCTTTTCATACATGTATATCTCATCAAAGAAATTATTCATTATGACAGAAAATTTCTGCCATGAAATCCGGTTTCGTTTTATCTGGGACACACTGTATATAGAAATGTGAATTATACATTTTTTTTTTTCAACTCAGATGCACGTATCATTAGTTCCTGCCCGTATACCATGGGTACCACTGGATGTCCGTCAGGATCTGCTGTGGGTGCAGTAGTATGTTATGGTATGTTGAAGTTGAAAGTGTTATTTACTGTTGAAACATGCATGTTGGCAGATATATTGACAGATCGAATAATGAATGGTACAGCAACCCTGCAATAATCGGTGCAACTGGGGTAGCTTTCGCTTATAGTGATAATGACGTAAACATCATTATTCCTAGTCAATGGGAATAGTTTGAACCACGGTCTAGACAAACAATTTCTAGTAGTCTAGTAGTTTGTAGTAGTGTTTTTGCATAATCATTGCAATGTCATTGATATTCCTAGGACAGTTTTGCAAACAATCATTGATTAAGTACCAAGTCCCTGATGAAATAAAAAATGAATGAAAACGGGTGGCGCATTTACACGTGACCATAATACAAATGTCCATCATAGTTTGAGCGCAATAACTAGATAAACTCCTGCAGACAAGTTAAATGACTTCTCAATCACAATGAAGTATGGAGAAAAACTAAACATTGTGTACTTTAAATTGCATGCTTTACGTCGCACATATTTCGTTGTTCGTGTTGTAAACTTGTTATAAATTGGAGACTATTCAATTCTTTATCATGGTTCATTTTTCAATATTTTACTTTTGCAAGCATATTATGTGATTTGTCATTAGCACACCAACGTTGATAGAAAAACAAGACGATAGAAATAGACCACTAGGAAAGAAAAAAATATTTGCTCTCTGTTGTGATTTTTTATTAATAAATACTTGTATGATAACTGTATTTCACCCGATGCGAGTTTGAAAAAGAGGGCTCACGACGATAACCGTTATTTGTAATAAACCTTTTATAATTTCCAGATGAGAGCTACTTGGGCTGCTACCTTGACAGTAGGAACGATCGCGTCCTTCCCGGCAAGCCATGTACTACCAGTTCAACAGTGTGTGTCTATAGTGACTTGACGATCGACAAGTGCATCGATCTCTGCAGGATGCCAGCTATGATCTCGCTGGAGTCCATTATGGTGGGGAATGCTACTGTGGAGATGCTGGCACAGACTACAGTCGACTTGGCAAACTGGGAGATGAAAGCTGTAATTATGTATGCACGGGAAGCAGCCTACATAGTTGCGGCGGAATAGGTGCCATTGCAGTTTTTAATCGTAAGTTTATACATGATTGGCTATAATCATAAATTTGTTGGTGTTTCTTATTAAAATGTAGAATTTTAATACCCATTCTTATAATGAGATCTGTAGAAACGGAGTCTATTGTGATTTCCCCAGTTTGGAAACAAGTTTGGTGAATTTGGGACAATAGCCGTATCCAATCGTGATTATTACGTACAGTTTTAGTTTTGACCTACGATATACATATTTAGATACTACTCTTCAGTAATCATTCTTTGTAGTTTATCTGGACATAATGCAGAATATGCATCGAGGATTCGTTATTTTGTCAACCTAAATATAACTTAATATAGCACACTTGACCATGGCAATAGGTAAATATTTTCGTTTGGTGATACGGGCATTTGTTTGAAGACAGACATAGTGCATGATGTAACTACGCCCAGATAAGCTGTTATAAAATAATATTAAACAGTGCAGGCATATTTCTGATTTATGTCCTATTCTTACTTTTATTCTTAATTTTAAAGTCCTTCCAACGACAACAACACCAGCAACAATGACAACAGCAACAGCAACCAGCTCAGCTCCCTCGACAAATCCGATGCAAGAGACTACACAGAAGACGTACGATTCATCTCACAATGTGACTATTGTACCATCAAAGCCTGAAAGCGAGACTAGTCTCACTACGTCGATCCTCTGTCAGTGTCAATGCTCATCAATGGCGGGAAAGATTGGATCTTTTTCTATTTGTAAATATGACGTGTTTCGACATGCTTTAAAACTACATGATTAACATGAATTGAATAATAAGGTTAATACTGTTATGACTGGAGTGGCTTCATATTTCAAACTCATTCGTGGTTTATAATTAAACACAACGACAGAACCAAATCAAATAATGGTTTAGAAAACAAATCATAACGCAACAAAGATGCAGAAGGAGCTACGTTGAATAATCAAAAAAAGAAGACTTAGTAAGATGATAAGGAGGAGGTGAAGAAGAGGAAGACAAAGATGAAGAAGAAGAAGAAATAGTACATTAATAACAAACAGAATAATCATACACTTTATGTAATGACTAAGTACATTTATCATAATAACATAATATTTTGTTTTGTCTATATATTTTAAATTCCGTACGTGGCAGTGGGAGCTGCATTTGGAGGGGCATTATTCATGCTCATTGTTCTCCTCACCATCCATGGAATCATCATCGTTTGGAAACGCAGGTGAGAGGCTCGTCTATGATATAGATATTGCATACTACATATAGAAATATACATTTCACTGCCTACTCATTATTGTATCTCTCTCTAGAACACCCCATTTAGTTCTGCATGGGGACGCATTGCAAACCCGACACTCCCCCTTGACTCTTTCCATTGCATTTAAAGGTTTCATCACCCCTTCTTGTCCCTGGTATGTTTTGATCGTGTAGGCTATCCCCGGCCGGGGGCTATCCCATTTCCATCTCCTTCCCTCCACCTCCTCTCTCCCATTCTCCTCCCCTTTGAATGAAATTCGCAGGCGTTGCCCCCCCCCCCCCCCTTTATAGCAAGTTCACCTATACAAAATGCAGTGGTTTTCGAATCGAAATGCGGGTTATCCCATCATATTTCTATCTTCCTCCTGCCCCCCACCCCCCTTTTTCCTCACCCTCTCTGTCCCCTACTCTCTGACCCTCATCAGCTAAAATGCAAATTATATGCTTTCGTATTTTCTATAATTTCGCCTGCTGTAATGCTTTTAATTGCAGGGATTTATTTGTCTATTCTGCCATTAATACTATCGTATATTCTCAGTAGCTATTTTATCTTCCAGCTTAAATTGATAAATTTAGTAGAATACCGCCCATTGTGTTTTAATATTTGTTATGTCTTTTATGTGTTCATGTACATTGTGTGTTACCCATCGTTTACACAGGAAGTTGTCCGAGTCATTTTGGCAAATCCCCAGACACTAGTCGATGGGGTTTATTCTGTAGTCATCATACATTTATGTCATTGTTATTCTTATCCGAAAAACAAATAAATACATGAATCAATTAAGAATATACCGGGAAATACAGTTTAATTTATTGCTATTTACAACCGTTCGGATTTCGGTTAATTGTATTGCTATTATTCATCATCAAGTCAATATTAAAAACAACCACCAATGTATACCTTAATTCTGTCTTACTTACCAATTTAGAAGAAACCCAAAACAGATAGTGAAGGGTGGCACTGAGTTCGAAATGGACAACGATGCATACACTCTTCTACAAGCTGGAAACACTGACAAGGCGGACAACGATGGCCATACCTACATGACCGTCAATGCAGGTGCGGTGAACCGGACAGAGGAGGTAACCAATGCAGGGGTGATGTCTCATACATACCACGACGGCGCTGCGACGGCGGAAGAGAGTTCTCCCGACGCGTATTATTTGACGCCGGATGTGCGCCAACCCCAGTCAGGCAACGACGTCGAGGGTTATTTTAACCCGATTCAACAGACGTCGCAAGCCACATCACACATCGATGATGACTATCAATATGCTTATTACGAGGGTATGTAGAAGTCTTGTGTCGATCCAGAATCTAGAATCCACATGACACTTAGCGACTTGTATCCATATTCGGGTTAGATGTGTTGATCATAAGGGCAGGAGGGGCAGTGCCCCCACCTCCCAATAAAAACATGAATATATATATAATGCCAAAGGGGGAGTGTCACAGGTGAAAGTGAGAAATTTACAATTTTTCTTTTGGACACTGTACGTGACTGTTATAAAGGTAGGTAGGAATAGCAACACGATCGCCCACTAGTATATGTCCACTTGTTAATTGGTTTTGACTGTGTACAGCAACGGGATATTTCTTTTGATGTTATAAACTACGGCCGTATTATGTCACAATCGGTTTAGTTTGCGAGGGTAGCTATTTTGCATATTCATTCAGACCTAGATGCTTCGTAGCGTGACCAATGCTTTGCATAAAGCTATTAAACTGTTTAAAGTGAAACCAGTAAAGTGTCTAACTCCACGAAAAGTACTTGGAGCTTCCACAGTTCTCTTCTACTGTGTTGTTTGGCTTATGGTAAGAGAAGAATAAAATAGTGTTAGATTTTTAAAAATGCCCCTTTAGTATGACGATATCTATCATTGATAATCATTCAGCTCAAGAGCGTTAATGAACGGTCATAAACCTCGTACACGTAATAACAGTAATTCGTTGTAAAAGCTGACGCAAATTTTCGCTTTTTTACCTAGGAAAGCAGTGTTCTTTTTCGATGAAACTTTCACACATCATTCGGACATATCTTACAATGATTTCGGTATAGGATTAAGGTCTCAAATGTAATATCTGACACTTTACAGGTGCACCTTTAATGCTTACATTATGTACTGTTAGTCGTACACACACGTGAGTTATCGTAAAAGAAATAAATGAGTTACTCTTGTACATAATAATGTTGTGTATAGTTGTGTTTTTGTATGATAATCATACTAAGTTGTTTAATCAGTTACAGTTTTCATATAATTTTACTGTACAAATGCTCGTCTTTTTCATTGGCATAATTATCACGTATATATATGTGTAGTTTTGATTTTTTTTGTTAGTCTTATTGGTCTCCCTGGAGTGTGCCCTTTTTAGCTGTATTTATTTAATATTGTTTAATTCATTGACTTATTACCTGTATATTGTAAATTTATTTTTATATTTATACCTTGTAATGTAATGTTTTATCATAATTATTTTATCTTCTTACATTGGGGTCACTCTACATCCTCAGCCTTCGGCTTACTATGATGTGAACCCCGATACACCTTGTCTATAATTTGTATATATTTCGTTGTAATGTTTTTTTTTAGTCGGGAAATGTATTAATAAATGTGAATTAAATTAAAGTTACTATAGGCACCACTCTCTGGGTCGTGTGACTCCCAAGAGCGGTTATTGTGTATACATGTATTCATGCAGTGACAGCTAGGTGCTAGGTTAGGTAGTTGAACAAGTACCAGTTTGGTTGTATCCGTCATATATATATATATATTTCATTTTCACTTGTGGAGGTGGCTTTGCCGCAAGTTAATGGCCGGGACGAGCAGACTCATTTAGTCTAGGATGGAGGCATCGAGTCTACTTCTAATTCGAGCCAACCGTTTCTTTATTCTTTTAAACCTCACTGGTGGTGGTAAGCACTTAGTTTATTGTCTAAGTATGTGGGGGGAACAAATAATTAAAAACAACAAGCGAAACTGATTGTTCATTTAAAAATGGTGAAAAAAGAACTATTGTATTTCAGCCTGATTGCGGTTTATGTTTTTACTTTATTAATTAGAAATGAAAATGAAATGAAATCTTCTGAATCTGACTTTGTATGATTCAAATCCTTAGTATGTAAATTCCGCCGTAACATTTCACTCCATATTTTTTTTTATTTCAAACACAATTTCTTATCATTCGGGTTTGTGACAGGTTTGTAATAGTTTCTGACCATCACAAACATTGAAACTAAGGGTTTTCAGGGACAAACACCAGCACTAGGGCTTTATATAGCTCAGCTGGTAGAGCACCAGTCTAGCGATTCGGAGCTCTCGGGTTCGAATCCCGGGGAAACCCTATTTTCTTCGTTCATTTTTCATTCCATATAAGTGTGACATGACCTATGCGTCATAAGGTGAGAATTGCGAGCTTTGTTTTGGTTTGTAACGATCTTTCACGTAATCACGTTTTTAATACTTCCGTAGAACCACGCCCTCTTATCTACGAAATGTTAGGTAATTTACTCACCTTTAACATACTTTCGAAGATCACACGCCCTCTAAACTACGAACTGTTGGGTAATTCTTAAAAATTAAAGGCGACGTATACACAAGTCATGATTGATCCCTCAGATACTAAATCAAAACATGACATTAACTAGTTTCGCTTAAAACGAAATACAGCAAACTTGCCAATAATAAAGCTACTATGCTTTAATATACATTTTAATGTACGTTGTTTATTTGTTGACGGTCATATTATTTTTACATTCATTATCTTTACAGTTTCGAATATTAGCCGTAACGAGAATTTCGTGTGTGAGTAATGTGCACGTTGTGTGACGTCATGACATACACTTTTATTTTTAAATAAATATAGTGTCAAATGAGATTTAGTGTGTACGTTTCGTAATCATTCACTTGTCTGTTACTTGACATACTATAATTCACGTCGTGTCAACCTTACATGCGGTAGATTAGAGGGGATACATTTCACCTACGTATGCAAAACGTTAACATGAACGTAACATATTGTTTTAAGCCCTTTGTTTGTTTTGACGTCATGCAATATGATTATGTTATTTTCATGATAATATAGGTTTTCTAGGTCAAATCCGTCACAATATCAGCCAAACTAACGATTCAATCAATCTATTTATTCGACCATTAATCCATATCTTTCAAGCTTAGGAGCATCTTTATAAATGATATGGCACGATATTTTACAAGCATTTATTCAGGTTTTTCCTTTTATATGAAATGGGTTAAACATCTGTAAAACTTGTCTCTGCTTTCTGATTTACTTCACCAAAAACGTGAGAAATATCAGGAATTGCATCGATGATCTCAATTTTGATGCATCTGTTCTTGAACATGTAAATGCAATGTGTAAATACGTTCACCTGTATAATATTGTGGGTCTCATACTGCACCCCTACTTACTCCCTCAACCCCCCCCCCCCCCCCCCCTCGTACACTTTATGGTTCCGTTTAAACTGTCATATCAAATGGGAAATATAAGACTCGTTAAACAGTTTGTGACTCCCAACATTAAAAACGACAAGCAAACATGATTGTTCATTAAAGAATAGTGAATTAAGAATTATTGTTTGTGTTGTTAAATTTCTAACGTGTCTTCGGTTTGAAGGTGGCAACTGTGGTTACTTATTTAGTTTTAAAAGAAAATGAAATGAACTTTTCTGAAGCTGTATATGTATGAATAAGAGCCTTAGCATGTAAATACTAGAGTAACATTTTCAGTCTATGTTTCAAACTCTATTTCTTATCATTCGGGTTTGTGTCAAGTTTAAAATAGTTTCTGACCATCCCGAGCTTTGAAACTGAGGGCTTTCAGGAACGAACACCAGCATAAGGGCTTTCTATAGCTCAGATGGTAGAGCACCGGTCATGCACGGTGTCCCCTCCCCTCCCCAACGTTGCCCCCCTCTGTACCTCTGACACCTGTTCCGCCGCTGAGCCACCACCCGGGAAGCCAATATTATGAAAGTCACAGGTCCATAACGATGTCAATGAATCGCTTTGGAAAAATACCTTAATGACAACCCACGCTTTATCTAGTCATGTGTCGTATTAGTCATACACATATAGATACGTAATGGGCCGTATGCATAAAAACAAGCAATTGCTTGTGCTAGCCTTTTGCTTGAATCGGTATGCACACAAACAAGCAATTGCTTGCAAGCAAAAGCTTTTGCTTACAAGCACAAGCAATTGCTTACTGCTCGTAAGCAATTGCTAACCAAACAAGCAATTGCTTAAAACCGTATGCATAAAAACGAACCTTTTACTTGTCTTGATAAGCAATTGCTTGCGTTTTTTCAAGCACCTCCAGACCAGCTTGAGCTCTTGCTTACTAAGGACATTCGCGTTTTAGAATCAAGTTTTCATACCGTTTCAGGATGATTTAGAACTCCTGGTTCCAGAGGTTATGTTGTGATTACATATTTAATCAAATGGCTGTTATTTTAGACATTATACCCATGTAAGCAATTTTGTTCATGATTTGAAAATATTTGCGTAAGAAAAATACTGTTGCCAGGTCGGGCACGACCAGGGAAAGCTGCTATGCAAGGGACTACACGACGTTTGCATACACTACGAATCCCCTTTGTTGTCATGCAGTGCGATGTTCGCACAACCGTAACGATGCTTTGTTCAACACGTAAGTAATTGCTTAGGCAGTGTAAGCAAAAGGTTTCAGCACAAGCAAAAGCTTATGCATACGAAATTAAGCAATTGCTTGAACTTGATATTTTGCTTGACAAGATCTTGCTTGTGCTTGAAGCAATTGCTTATAAGCAATTGCTACGTTTTATGCATACGGCCCATTGTATTTACTGCAACATACAGTTTAACACAGAACAGGAAGTTATTAAAATGCACTTTACTTCCTCAAAATGAAGCTTGGTATTGGGTATGTGTTATTTCACTACAAATCAATCGACATTCAATGGTACGCGTAAACCTATCATACCATGCATCAGGACCGTTGAAAGTATATGAACAAATATTGTAGGTACATTGGATGTCCATGTGCAATCACACTTTTCCCAAACATACAAATGAATAAACACCAACAGAAAAGTTTTCGAAAGATCCCTTTTTCTAAAAGAAGTCGCACAAATAACTTTTTAAGAGGCGTTGCTTAAAGGGCAATGAAACTATGGCTTTCGGCTATTATTATCGTTTAGAGGGTGAACAGACATTTTATTTGATACATAACTTGGCAATTTTGGCCTCCTGGATCCCATGAAATCCTTACGTGAACATACCCACATTTTACTAATTCTTACGGCGGCAAAAGGTGATGGGAGCGGCCATGTTCTTGTAATTGCCCGACATGCTTTGCAAACTATGACGAGTGTGCTACGGGCCGAACAAAAAGCTTTTCACTGATTTACGGACTCGTCAAAGCATCTATAACGTATTCAGACAATGGCTTCAATAAGTGCTATTGAAATGCATTAGTGCATATCACTGACCATAAGTCCGCACACACCTAATAATGGCGGCCTCCAGTGTTCGCATGAATAGTGGTAAACCCGATAGAGTTTTCACATATTTCTCCCAAAGCAGAAATCTGAGTCGGAGTTATGTTATATATAATAAAAAGGCATAGAGACGTGCTTCGGCAATGTGATATGCACTATATAAAAACTGTGTATTATTAGGTGGGCTGTACATCATACAGACCACCTCATAATTTCGTTAGAATTGCCTTTATTTATTATTCTTTATTTTTCTTATTTCCAATCACTTTTTTGTTAGCAAGATAACTTGAAAATGGCTCAATCAAGTGCCTTGAAATTTGGCACACATATATATAGGCATATGGACAAAGCAAAATAAGGTTTTGAACCCTGACCTTGACTGATGACGTCATCTAGGCGCCATTTTGTAAAATTTTCTGAATATCTTCTCATGATCATATCTTCATAACGAAAAGTTGTTTCTCATTCATATTTATCATGATCAAGGTCAATATCCGTCCGGTCAATTTCAGGTCAAAAAACGCGCGCGCATGCGTACGTGCGCGCGTCAGCGCGCACGCAAAATTTTAAAATGTTCAAAATCGTCGCTAATTCATTTTGGATACGTTTTAGGCCATTTTAAGCATTTTATGAAAAAACGCGCACACGCGCATGCGCGCGCGTTTTCGCGCGTACTGGCATTTTGCAACATAGAATCGCCGAATTTTCTCTGTTATCATATTTAGCCCATCTTTCCAAGCATTTTGATACCTTGTTCACCTTTTTCTGACTAGTAAAAACGCAATGAGCTTCCGTTCAAGAAACATGTCCGTGCGCGCGAGCTCTTGTAATACATAGCATATATGGGCAAAAACATGCCTATACAAAATTCATTGTAACTCTTCAGAATGGATGGGAACTCCCAAGTTTTTTTTCATATTTGGATAGATTATGAGTCGGAGATATGATTTCATGTCTCATTTGACCCTCAATTAACTCATGGCGTCATCATAATGGCCTCCGAACTCAAAATTTCAATTTGCATATTATGACGTCAGCATATTTTTGGAAAATTTATTGTATCTCTGTAAATATTGATCGATTTTCTTCCAAATTTTGATATGTTCTATCTGAGACAATTCTATACAAATGTGATAATCACGATTTTTCATTTTGACAAAGGCATCATGGCGTATTTTTGCGATTTAAGGAGGTATGTCATTTTTTCACATTTTGCGTGTATTCTCTATGGGACATGACTTTTTTTCAAAACTGGATTCTACATTCCCGTCTTTCGCGACCAATATCTTCTTCGTTTTAGCTTCGTTTACGCTGAACTTCGAGTATGTTGTAGCTGAGACAATAAGCTATCTCAAATGAGCCCTTGATTATGTCTTTAATTTTAGTTCGACCAGCCCACCTATACTTGTTCTAAACAAGTATTACAATTCTAGTTATTATTATTATTATTATATTACGATATATCAAGTAGGATAAACTCTATTCTTGAGTTGCATTGCCCTTTAAAGGGATAGTTGAGTATTGGTCAAACTTAACTTAAAGGGACATTCCCTCTTTAGCAAGCCAAATTGCGAAGTTGCGAGGTTATTGTGTTATATGAAGGAAAATGTCATTTAATAACATGCCTGAACAAATTAGGGCTTGAAATCTCTTTTTCGTGAAGTTATAGACCTAAATCTAATAAACCATCGTCCAACGGTTAATTGTGCATTATACGTGTATTCACGGATTCCACGGAGTCCCAAATAATGATTTACAATTTAGAAACCGTAAAATGCTTTGATACGGATATAATATTTCCAAAAGTATTTGTTGAATGAGAGCATATTAGTACAAATCGGTTTAGAAACGAATTTATCCATCGATGCATTTCAATCGTAATTATATGTGTGTAAACTATCATATTATATATGCAAATATTGACGTAACACAAAACGTTAGTCCCCCCCTTAACATCACATAATTAAATAACCAATAATTGCATTAAGATTTATTTTCTTGACCAAAATATTTCAAAGCTAGTGATAGGTAAATTGTGAGTAAACATCAAGTAACCAACACTCCATGGTTGACTGATCACAAAATAAAGAAAAACAATTAATATTTCAAATGTCATAAAAGTAATATAATTACTGCAGTTTATCTAAATGAGAAATATCTAATTGCATTGTTTAACAATTGCAAGTATTGCATTTAACATCATGTGCCCTTTAAAAAAATCAAAATGGATGGAATGTCATACAGCATTGTTTCACAAACCACAATCAATTCAACCACAGTAATTTTGCTGTATCACAATAATGTACAGGCATCCACAAGTTATAATAACTTGTGAAATTGCGTCACTTTGTATTTAATCTGTGCTCAGTAAGTCATGAGTGAAAAGTATCTCTATTTTTTAAGACAAAATGTAGATAATAACTCTAGAAATATCTTTGTCAAGGCAGAATGTTGCAAAAAATATTGCTTAAAGGGATCTAGTACATTGTCACAAAAACCATATTTACAATTATATTAGAGGTTCCTACATTCATTCTTGTATTCGTATTACCAATATTAGTATGGAATAGGTTTAGGTTTTCCTTCGAAGTGCTCGGTTTGAATATCTCCATGAGAGACTTTCAGCTGTATGGAGTCAGTGCAATAATTTAGTGGATATCACTTAGCATGTTCGCTAATTTCTTGGTCATCATTATGAAACTCATTTACTCCGAAAGTTTCACACATCACTCGGTGGACATATCAGATCACAGAAATACACATTTGATCAACCCTTCGCCAGTTCTTCAACAAGTTAACAAAGTTACTAGATCCCTTTAAAGGGAACCATTAACTTCATGCGATTTTTACAAAAGTGATATTTGAGACTTCAATCATATACCAATTATGGATCACTTTATGAAATCATGATCAATTGTTTAGAGGGCGTTTTGAGTTTATATAAGTTATATAAATTGTAAGCTAGTTATTATTACAAAACCTTAATTGTTTTGTCACTTAAAATTTTAAAAATCTTACGATTTTCTATTCTACAAATGTACTAGTTTACGTGTAACTTTACGTTAATTTGTGACTTTAAAAATAAAATGCCACATTTGAGAATCTGATTCTAAACGTCAGATTGATCTGTATTCATTATGTTTCTTACGATGTATATAGCGCCTAATGTAGTTGATAATCCTCTCTAAGTGCTTTACACAAACATGTACGAAAGACCGCTTCAACTGCATTAAACAACAATGATGATAGTTTTCATGTAAAATTAATAGAATGTCAGTATGTGATTAAACTATTTAGGTTTGATTGGTACAAGGATATGTAATAAAGAGATAACTTAACATTTTTTGATGAAGCGTTTGTTATTATTTGTTATCGTTATATGTTGTATTTGATACAATTATCTTTGTCATGCATGTACTATTGTGTGTGTGTCATTGATTGTTTAGTTAATATTTGAATAGAAGGTAAATCATGAAATCACATAACATTTACTTGACATTGTTTGTCAATTAGCTATGTATGTAAATGTAAAACGATTTTTTTTTTTTTTTTTTTTTTTTTTTTTTAAGGTGATATATAGTTGAGACTTCACTCCTATTCCAGTATCATTGTAAGATGCTTCTAAATGATGTGTGTTATTTGTATAGGAAAAGAACAATGTTTACCTAGCATATTTTATGTATTATAACATTGTATATTGATGTCAAATTTTATCATAGTTTGTCGCGCGCGAAGTATCCAAATTAGGATACCATGGACGATTTAAGTATCAGAAATAAAATACCTCTGATTATAATGCAAAAAAGCGTCCGGAATGGTTTTCAATTCAAACGTACATATCTCCATATTTAATGAGATAATTGACAAATCAGACACCATTTAATTGTTCTGTTACCACAAGCCAATTCACCAGGGTACAAAAGAAGTATAAACGCTCCAGTGGATTTGGGTAAATTTTACAACATCAGTGCGGAATACATGCACAATTAATGTTTAAAACAAATGATATAAGCAAAACTGTTTACCTGATGGTATTGGTTACTTTAAAATAGATATAATATATACTCCGCAAAAAAAGAAACAGGACACTTATTTAAGACAAAATATATCATATTTGTTAACGATAAAATATATGTTATTGTATATCAAATTAAGGATAAAAATTACCCTCTTCAATATTAGCAAGAAATCCAGGAGAAATCATTCATGCATGACTTGTCACGGTCAATTAACCACCGCAAGGTCTGTTTTCAAAAATAGCAAAAATGGAACATCCATTCAACCATTGAAATGTTGATAAGCATGATATAAACGCTATATTCATGACATGGCATAATTGGTTCATAACAAACGTGATCTTTTTTAGTTTCATCTCAATAGAAAAGGTGTTAATGAAGACAAATTGTGAACGTTATAGGTTTTATTTTCATCCAAATGTAACAAAAGGGGACACTCCATGGCTAAGGTTTATTCGTCAAAACCACAGTTCGTGCCCTTATTTCAGCATGAAACTTGGTATAAATTCTTCTCAAGAATTCTACCGTAGTCCAAGATCTTCAAAACCTGATGTCACCCTTGGTCAACCATTTGGGCAGTCTCTAACATGCTATTTATCTAGGTAAACTATGGTTAAAATTGCAGGGGACACATGAAAAAGACAAGCTGTATGCCTCAAAGACGACCAGTATGTTGATTTTCTCATAACCTGGCCCCGTTTTATTGGAAAATGTGTATTTTCGGGGTTTGTTCATGACAATAAAGTTCAATAGTGTCATAACTTACTTGCCCCGCAGATCTTGTTTCAAGCAAGACGCTTACTCATTGCGGTCGAATGGTGCGGTCCTCCATTGTTTTTGCTATTTTTGAAAACAGACCTTGCTATTGTTAATTGACCATGACGATTAAACCTTTAATTTATACCCTGCTTGTAGAAGACTAAATTTCCTTTAATTTGAAATATGATAATGTACACGTTATCGTACATAAATATGAAATATTTTAACTTAAACAAGTGTCAATAAAGAAAGTATATTAAAAAACACATTAAGGGAGAGGGGGATATATTAATGCAATTATTTGTCTTCAGTTATATATACTCCGCACAAAAAGAATTCTTTCTTTATTCAGGCTGCTTTGCGTTGTCGGATTATTTTGTTATAACTAAACTGCTAGTACTTGTATTTGATAAAAATAAAACAGCTGAACATTTATGCTTATGTGACGATTATTTGATGAAGTGATTACTTTAGTATTGTATGTATGCGCATTGAATGAAGACAATATTATTGAAAACAAATACACACTGACCCTGTGATTTATAGTGCGCACATACTACGCCTAGCACACTGGCTCAGTGCACTCAAACTAGTCCTAGCTACGACTGTTCAGACCGCCCTCTACATCTCCACTCCCTCTTGCCTCTTGCCCCTCTCATATGCTACCCACCCACACAGCTATGTCAGGTATGTGGGTAAGTCCTTTTGTGTGACCCAAATTGGGAACCATCGGAGCGATGCTTTATTTCATCAATGGTTCTCGTGACATTGGTTACTGGTTAGAAAGGGGTTTTCCCGAAAACTGCTCTGTTCCTGTGTATTCGTTTGCTTGTGAAATGCTGTGAAATAGTTTGATTGAACACTGATATGCATAATGCCTTGTACTAACATGTTATTACATAGATGTGTGTTTAAATGCTTTCATAATTCATTCAGAGGTCCTGTATACATTATTATCTCTTTTACAAGAATTGCTAAACTAATGTGGACGGATTTAAAGTGAAATAAAAACATACCCCATACTAACTTGCCTATTTGAGGAAGTAAAATGGATTTTAATAACGGCGTGTTTATTATGTTTACCTGCATGCAGTAGTGAATACAATTATATTATTGCATTCATGACTGATGATAGACGACTCGATAAAGCGTGGGTTATTATAGTAGATTTCAATGGCGAATAATTGACATTGATACGGGGCTATGATTTTCAATAAAAAATATTGACTTCCTCAATCTTTGGTCAGCGGCGGAGCAGGGGTGAATCCGGAATGGGGGGCAAAGCTTATGGAGGGGGCGCCAGATACCTCATGAGGGGACAGCATTAATTTGCTTACCAAATGAACAAGGTGTTAATTCTATCTTCGTTGTTTTTTTCCCAATGAGGGGGTCACGGGAGACCCTGGTCCCCCACCCCGACTTCGCTACTCAAATGTACTGCATGTCGGTAAATACAAGCTCACTTCACTATAATACGGCATGCTTACGGGTTGATTTGCAACAGTGCTTATACAGACACAAATTGTAAAATTTTGGTAACATTTTAATGGGTGTTTATGCTGCCCGATGAAACATTTCATGTAATAACAGGCCTGATTGTGGAGGCAAATGTGTCAGTTATAATTTTAAAAGCGGACGTGAAACACTCTTTTTCTACCAGCTGAATATATTTTGTTTAAGTGCTTAACCAAAGGGGCATGCTTTGATGAGAAATGTCAGGTTCTCTTCATACCTCGAGTTTGACTCTTTGAAATAATGTTAATGTTACATTAGGAGATTTCAATCGCAACATTATAGCAGTTCAATGGCGGAAGCAGGATTGACAACGTTGAGATATTCGGTATAATTGTCTGGGTTTTCCTTGCAACCTGCAACTCGAATCAAGATCTAATTGGTAAGTACATTTTCATAACGAGTGTGGTTGATGCAAATATCGATGTTCTATTTATTGTTTATTGACGTTTGTCATCATGTTATGTGCATGTTTATTCGTATATGCATGTACATGTAATGGTATTATGCCATGTATTTGGACCGTTGTGGCAATGTTACAATGAGTACCTCTTATTGACATTTCAGGTTAATTTCAGTTCTTTTTCACATTTGATAACAAAGACGAAAACTGTATGGACCTGAACCGAACGAAGAATACGGACTTACCTCGGATCGCAGTTTGCATTCTTTTTGTCAATGTTTTACATGAAAGCATATTTAAAAACATGTATACTGTGTTTCATACATTCCTATTGACAGAACAAATCAAAATAATTGTGGAAAATCCAAACACATTTTAGTGCCTTGGTTTCATTTCTCACAATTGTTCTAATCACTTTATAAACAAATTAGAACTCTACTTTCTTGTACTGAATGCAATCAAATGTAATCAAAGGATATCGGTCACCAAGTTCAGCCGTTGATAAATGTATTATTGGCCACGGTCATAAAGTAAAATGTTTGATTACTGGTATTCTGTTCTAGCCCATCACATAACTAAGTTCAATTAAAATGATATTCCATGTTCAGATGTTCGTCTCGTTGGAGGCTCAACCCGGTATGAAGGCACCGTGGAGGTGACAGAAGACGGGGTCACGTGGTACAACACGTGTGGATCATCCATCGGCCCTTCGGACGCAGCAGTAGTATGCTCCCACCTTGGGTTCAGTGGCTTTAATCGAGGTCTAATAAGCTCTCCATTTGGAAGTAACCAATTGACGAGTGTATTGCTCAATTGTGCAACAGGTATATTTGGATTGTCCGTGATCTCATATTATATAATTTGTTTGCAATAATCTAAAGGGCCGGTCATACTTGCGGTAGTGGACGTAGTTGAACGTAGTGGTGGCTAACGTTGTTGATCGTAGTTGAACGAAGTTGAAGGTAGTTGATTAAGTTGAACGTACTAGCATCCGTATCGTACCGTAGTTGTCTGTGATGCTAACTTGGTATTAACTTAATTTTTGAACATGTTCAAAAGAGCGGTACGTTAAAGGCATCCGTAGTAATATTTACTAAACCGAAGTTTAACGTAGTCTAACGAAGTCTAACGAAGTCTATCGTAGTCTAACGTACTTCGTTACGTACTTAAATGTACTCTAGCGTACTCTAACCTACTCTACCGTGCACAACACCAGCATCGACAGTCTTGATCCAGACATGTTTATTTTTTAAAAAATAAGACAAATTTCACAGACCTGCAATGTTTGAAAAACAAGCGCAATGGCCGTACCACACCGGTGGTTGGCTGTTATACTCCGTGCGGGGTTGCTATTTACCGTAGTTTGACGTTCTTTAGCGTAGTCCAGCGTAGTCCAGCGTAGTGGCTACCGCAGTTTCTCGTACTCAAGCGTAGTCAGACGTACCACTCCGTACCTGTCCGTGAGCAAGCTGTACCCACATTAGCGTAGTTGAATGTACTTAAACGTACTTATCCGTACCCTTCCGTGGCCAACCACCGTACCTTAACGTAGTTCAACGTAGTTCCACGTAGTTTAACCTAGTTTAACGTACTTACACCACGTTTGACCCACATTAAATTACCCTACGGATCACTACGTCCATTACCGCAAGTATGACCGGCCCTTAATTAAAAAAGAGGGTGTGTACGAGTGGGAAGTGGCTTTAAAGGGATCTAGTATCTTTATTGACAAGTGCAAAAAGTGATGAGTGATTAATAAAATGAGTATTTGTGTGATCTAATATGTCCACTAAGTAATGTGTGAAAATTTTATTTTAATTGGATGTTTTGGGGCCGAGAATGAGCAAAAATGCAAAGTTATATTCACTAACTCATTGCACTTACTTTGTACACGGCTTAAATTATCCCGTAGACAATTTAACATCTGAACACTTGAATTGTAAATATCTTTAGAACGAATGGAAATTAGAAAAACCGAAACCTGTCCTGTGCTTTTATTATTACAATGAATGTGACAAGGTGTGAGAGAACCATAAGAATTCCATGTAAGTTTTGAGGATTTGAACACTGTTACTAAGTTCCTTTAATCGAGGGCTGCAAAACTCTACATTTGGAAGTAATAAAAACAAAAGTGTTAATCTCGGTTGTGATGCAGGTAAATCATTCGTCATCGTATACCATGTGTCCGATCACATCACATAATTATGAACTATTGTTGCCTCTATATAAGCATACATATAATTTAAACTTGTACAATGTAATTTCTTTACAATTTTTCTCTTGGGCATGATGAGAGAGAGAACGTATACATGGTATAACTATATACCTACTAGTCTGTGGTATCACTATTCAGTCGGACCTGTTTACTCACCTATGATAATAATCATTGATGAACACTGATGATTTGTATACTGTATGTATAGGGGAAACTAACCATCGATTATTCTGTTTGAAATCTATTTTAAACATTTGATCACAATATAAATATTTACCTCCGAAATTTTCGGCTGTCATCTATAGCCTTCGTCAGCGATGTGACCCGACTTGACCTTTCGTGACGTAACGATTGATCATCGGGTAAATTTCGGAGGTAAATATTTGTGTTGTGATCAAAAGTTTAAAATAGATTTCATATTAACTACCAATACAGATGAACTTTCATAGTAAGATTATTGTATTTATTACGATTATTTTGTTCATAAAAACAAGACCAAACAATCAGTATGTGGTTTGTGTTGGGAAGAGACAAGGCAAGTATAAATACAAAATATGTATTGCTTAATATTAATATTTTAATATTTCAGGTAAAGAGTTGACAGTACATCTAAGTTTCTATCATCAGCGTGATACACATATACTATACTCCAAATCCTATACAACTATCACAATATATAGAAATATAAATTACCGTATACATGTTTTTTTTTGGCAACTCAGATGATCAAGACATTGGTTCCTGCCAGTATACCATGAGTACCACTGGATGTCCGTCAGGATCTGATGTGGGTGCAGTAGTATGTTATGGTATGTTCACAGCTTAAACTTTACAACATGCATGTTTTAATACAGATACATTGGCATAACGAATTATGCATAATGCAGCAAACCAAAACCAAATATCAAGCAAAAGACATACGATTGTCTCGTTTGTATTATTGTAAATACATTGTATTGTATTTGATTCGTTTATATCCTGGATGTAGTTCATTTACTGGGCCATCTGAAACACAACCATTGCCTGTATCACTGTTCCCTAAAATGAGTAATACCAACTGTAAAGTGTAGAAATAAACCCTCATTTATCTTGTGCACCGTGTTAACTCATCGGGGAACATACAAGCCACATGCTGTCAAAGTAGCAAGGATTATTAAAAATAGCCTATGGTACCTATTTTTACTTGAGTGCAATGTGCAGATGAAATATGATCATTTAATGACAATTAAATCTATTGTCTCTACTATACTATAAGAGGAGAAAGAAAACTAAATTTACCTGAACTTGCATGCTATACCTATGAACGGGAAATGGGGTATCTATAAATGTGTTCATATCTTTAACTTCATTGAGACTGTTATTGTGTTATTGTTATTTGTATCGAATCTCATTTTGTAAGCTTGTGCCATTTACCAATAAAAAGATCGTCCAAGCATATTGAAGGGACAAACAGACAATTAAATGAGACCGATAGGATGTTCCATGACGAATTTGGAATGGTATATACTCTTTTGTTCATTATTAAGCTGATTGAAGCGAAAACTTCCTATTGGTAAGCTTAATAAAAAAGACAAGGCAATATAAGTAAGAAATACAGAAAATTATTTGGTCCACTTTTGTGTTTGCTTATTGATGAATGCCATTTACCATGAATTTATTTCGCCGGATATGAGTTTTAAAAAAGAGGGTTCACGACGATAACCGTTATTTGTAATAAACCTTTTATAATTTCCAGATGAGAGATACTTGGGCTGCTACGGTGACAATGTGCATGATCGCGTCCTTCCCGGCAAGCCATGTACTACCGATTTAACGGCGTGTTCGTACACTGACTTGACGATCGACAAGTGCATCGATCTCTGCAGGGACGCCGGCTATGATCTCGCTGGAGTCGAGTATGGTGAGGATTGCTACTGTGGCGTTGCTGACATGGCCTACGGTCGATTTGGCAGACTGGGAAATGACCAATGTTATTACCCATGCACGGGAAACAACCAAGAAAGTTGCGGTGGAATAGGGGCCATTGCAGTTTTTAATCGTAAGTTTATACATGATTGGCTATAATTATAAATTTGTTGGTGTTTCTTATTAAAATGTAGAATTTTAATACCCATTCTTATAATGAGATCTGTAGAAACGGAGTCATTTGTGATTTCCCCAGTTTGGAAACAAGTTTGGTGAATTTGGGACAATAGCCGTATCCAATCGTGATTATTATGTACAGTTTTAGTTTTGACCTACGATATACATATTTAGATACTACTCTTCAGTAATCATTCTTTGTAGTTTATCTGGACAAAATGCAGAATATGCATCGAGGATTCGTTATTTTGTCAACCTAAATACAACTAAATATAGCACACTTGACCATGGCAATAGGTAAATATTTTCGTTTGGTGATACGGGCATTTGTTTGAAGACAGACATAGTGCATGATGTATCTACGCCCAGATAAGCTGTTAATATTAAACAGTGCAGGCATATTTCTGATTTATGTCCTATTCTTACTTTTATTCTTAATTTTAAAGTCCTTCCAGCGACAACAACACCAGCAACAATGACAACAGCAACAGCAACCAGCTCAGCTCCCTCGACAAATCCGATGCAAGAGACTACACAGAAGACGTACGATTCATCTCTCAATGTGACTATTGTACCATCGAATCCTGAAAGCGAGACTAGTCTCACTACGTCGATCCTCTGTCAGTGTCAATGCTCATCAATGGCGGGAAAGATTGGATCTTTTTCTATTTGTAAATATGACGTGTTTCGACATGCTTTAAAATTACATGATTAACATGAATTGAATAATAAGGTTAATAATGTTATGACTGGAGTGGCTTCATATTTCAAACTCATTCGTGTTTTATAATTAAACACAACGACAGAACCAAATCAAATAATGGTTTAGAAAACAAATCATAACACAACAAAGATACAGAAGGAGCTACGTTGAATAATCATAATAAGAAGACTTACTAAGATGATAAGGAGGAGGTGAAGAAGAGGAAGACAAAGATGAAGAAGAAGAAGAAATAGTACATTAATAACAAACAGAATAATCAAACACTTTATGTAATGACTAAGTACATTTATCATAATAACATAATATTTTGCTTTGTCTATATATTTTAAATTCCGTACGTGGTAGTGGGGGCTGCATTTGGCGGAGCATTCTTCATGCTCATTCTACTCCTTGCCATACATGGAATCATCATCGTTTGGAAACGCAGGTGAGAGCTTCGTCTAAAATATAAATATTGCCTATCACATAAAAAAAAAAAAATGTCACTGCCTACTCATTATTGTATCTCTCTTTAGAACACCCCCTTTAGAGTGCATGGGGACGCATTGTAAACCCGACACTCCCCATTGACTCTTTCCATTGCACTTAAAGGTTTCATCGCCCCCTTATTGTCCCAAGGGCCTGGTATGTGTTCATCGTGTGGGCTATCCCAAGCCGGGTGCGTTCCCATTTCCATCTCCCTCCACCTCCCCTCTTCCATTCCTCTCCCCTTTGAGTGAAATTCGCGGGCGTTGCCCCCCTTTTTTTATATACATTGTGTGTTACCCATCGTTTACACAGGAAGTTGTCCGAGTCATTTTGGCAAATCCCCAGACACTATTCGATGAGGTTTCTTCTGTAGTCATCATACATTTATGTCATTGTTATTCTTATCCTGGAAAACAAAATAAATAAATACATGAATAAATTAATTATATACCGGGGAAATACAGTTTAATTTTTGCTGTTTACAACCGTTCGGATTTCGGTAAATTGTATTGCTATTATTTATCATCAAGTCAATATTCAAAACGTATAAACAACAATGTATACCTTAATTCTGTCTTATTTACCGATTTAGAAGAAACCCAAAACCGATAGTGAAGGGTGGTACTAAGTTCGAAATGGACAACGATGCATACACACTTCCACAAGCTGGAAGCACTGACAAGGCGGACAACGATGGTCATACCTACATGACCGTCACTGCGGATACGGCGAACCGGACAGAGGAGGTAACCAATGCAGGGGTGATGTCTCATACATACCACGACGGCGCTGCGACGGCGGAAGAGAGTTCTCCCGACGCGTATTATTTGACGCCGGATGTGCGCCAACCCCAGTCAGGCAACGACGTCGAGGGTTATTTTAACCCGATTCAACAGACGTCGCAAGCCACACCACAAATCGATGATGACTATCAATATGCTTATTACGAGGGTATGTAGAAGTCTTGCGTCGTTCCAGAATCTAGAATCCACATGATACTTAGCGACTTATATCCATCTTCACGTCAGAGGCGTCGATCATAGGGGCAGGAGGGGTAGTGCCCTCCACCTCCCAATGAAAATATTTAGGGCAAACAAATTGTTCTGCGCCCCCCCCCCCCCCCCCCCCCCCCCAACAAAAACATAAATATATATATAATGCCAAAGGGGGAGTGTCACAGGTGAAAGTGAGAAATTTACAATTTTTCTTTTGGACACTGTACGTGACCGTAATTATAAAGGTAGGTAGGAATAGCAACACGATCGCCCACTAGTATATGTCCACTTGTTAATTGGTTTTGACTGTGTACAGCAACGGGATATTTCTTTTGATGTTATAAACTACGGCCGTATTATGTCACAATCGGTTTAGTTTGC